>KZ651163.1:582024-624908 GCA_001010745.2 Gerris buenoi | reverse complement strand
GGGGGCCCTCCGAACCAACGTCTTGACTAGCTGCGACTGACGATGGAGGGGGGAAGGCCCCTTAACCTCGCATAACCAGGCAACACTGGCTGCTAGGAGGGGGGGCCGAGGCGACCCCAAAGCTAAACAAAGATTTACTTACCGGGGGCTATAGAAATAGGAAATTTATTAACATAAAATATAGATTAAGATAAAAAATAAAAGATAGAATCCATCAAGTGTAATAATTGATTGATTAATTTACTCAAACAGCATTCATTATTATTATATTTATTATTAAAAGGAAAAATGATTTCATGATGTTGTAACAATCCCTTCTTTGAAGTCATTCTTAAAACAGAGAGCCCTTTAAAGAATGAAGTATAAGTACCTTAAGAAAAAAGAAAGAAAAGAGAAAGAACTTATTGAATAAGGGATGATGCTTGAAGGGCTTTAAGATTCAAAGTGTGGCATCTTCACATCTCTACAGAATGAAGACAGTCACCCAGCAGAGTATCGTAGGATAATAGGATTCCATGACCGAGACCAATTTCAAAGGATCTTCTGCAAAAAGGAGATATCTTTCCTCCGCTTTCTTAAGGTCAAAAAAAGGGAATAACATGAGGTTCAAGTATCCTTTCTAACTCTCTAGGTCTTTTTCTCACAGATTTGAGATTTGTCCTGTATCCTTCCAGGACCTGTAGATCACCTAAAAAGAACTTTATCTTTTTTTACGGAATATTTATATGATGAAAAAAGAATAAGAAAAAGAAAAATATACAATTTTTATGGCTATGCATGTGAACCTTAAGGTCACAAGGGGATTCGGTCCATCTTAAGACTCTGGATAATGCGTTTCCTTTTTGAATTATAAATCTCTTTGGGTATTCTTAGAAAAAGAGACGAAAGGGTAATGTTTAATGTTGGGTCATGCTGACTTCTTTTCTATAACTGCCTCTGGGGAACAAATAAATGGATTATTGTAATTTTGGATGTATGGATACTTTTAAATAAAAATGTTTATAATATCCTTTTTAATAATTACTATTCAGAATTATTCTTCTTTATCATAGCGTATCTACGCATTTATTTTTTAAATTAACATTATTAATATAATATGAAAGAAGGAAGTTTCTAGTCATTGCTATACAAAATTAAGTTTCAGGTGAAGTCAATATCTTGAAAAATAGAGTCTGATGAAAAATAGAGTCTGACAAGGAAAATCTATGCCACATCAACTGCAGAAAGGAGATTAGAAGGAAGAAAATAAAAACTCTTTTGGAGATTGGAGTAATAGCAGTGGGAAGAAAAGCCATAAAGGGGCTTCAGAAGAAACTAGTGCTATAGGCATGCAAAAGAAGATGAAAAGAAGATATTTCATCAAACACTTCAACATAATTCTGCTCAACGAACATATTTTTAGTTTATGTGGTGTAAGGTTTGAAGTATAATAATTAATATAAAAATTCCATTTTTGAAAACTGGTCTTATGTACAATTTTTTTTCTTTTCTTTTCTTTTTTGTATTCTTCACCTTAGTTCTTTCTATGTGCAAAATTTGGGGAAGATTGAATGATGGGAAGTGGTTCAAAATTGGGGTAATAGATGTGCGATGAAACTTATAAAGCAAAGTTATAGAAGACCAGTAAAAATAAATTATTATTTGTCGAAGAAATTATAAAATGCAAAACAAAATAATCAACTAAATAATATATTCAAGTACGGTTTTATGTATAAATTGATTTTCTTCTTTTAGTAAAAAATTTTTAGATGTAATACTTTTAAATAAAAATAATGTTTATAATATCGTCGTTAACAATTACTATTAGTCCAGTCAATGAATGCTCAAAAAGGGGTGTAGAGGGAAATGGAAGGAACACAATTTTTGACTTTGGGACTTTGTTTGGACTAGTTAGGAGGTAAACATACTAAAAGTCCCCACTCCTAGGAGGTGAGCGGGGGGAGGGGGGGCACGTAGAAGGTCCCTAATTTCGGTTTTTCACTTATATCTCGGGAACTATGCGACCTAGCGATAAGACTATTCTATATAAAATTAAAGCTGACAAAATTTGCCACAAGATTGATTATATTAATTTTTTCGCTAACTCACATAGTTTTTGAGATATCCTAGCTCAAATGTCGCCAATTTTTAAAAAAATCATTTTTGCCTCAGGTTTNCATAAAGTTAAAATTGCTTTAACTTTTGAACGGATAGAGATAAAATAGTAAAATTATACATATTCTTGAAGGAAATTTAATGCTTTATAACTTTTTTCCTCATAAATATTTTGTAGGATGAAGGGCCGTAGAGTTAGCTAGTCAAATAAGGAAAAAAACCTGAGGCAAAAATGATTTTTTTAAAAATTGGCGACATTTGAGCTAGGATATCTCAAAAACTATGTGAGTTAGCGAAAAAATTAATATAATCAATCTTGTGGCAAATTTTGTCAGCTTTAATTTTATATTGAATAGTCTTATCGCTAGGTCGCATAGTTCCCGAGATATAAGTGAAAAACCGAAATTAGGGACCTTCTACGTGCCCCCCCTCCCCCAGCTCACCTCCTAGGAGTGGGGACTTTTAGTATGTTTACCTCCTAACTAGTCCAAACAAAGTCCCAAAGTCAAAAATTGTGTTCCTTCTATTTCCCTCTACAACTATTTATTGACTGGACTATATTCAGAATTATTCTTCTTTATCATAGCGTATCTACGGATTTTTTTTTTTTTAAAAACAATAATATAATATGAAAGAAGAAAGTGTCTAGTCATTGCTATACAAAATTAAGGTTCAGGTGAAGTCAATATCTTGAAAAATAGAGTCTGATGTCATTTTCTAACAACTATGAGTGTCGTGATATTGACTTCAACCAATCACATTATAGTAAATAATGGTCTATTCTTAGTTTCTCCGGAAGCCCATAATATTTTAGCAGTTATAGCTAAACTTTTTACATTTTGACTAATAAAATGCCATTGTAATTAAAAATGAACAAAGATTAAGAAGTACATAAACTGCGCAACGCCTATTTGACTGCGAAATGGCCCATGAGAAGATATAGAAACAATTTATATGGGATGCCTTGAATCATGACACTAAGAAGCCTAGATCAACATGATGAGGCAGTGAAGCATGAAGTACCGGTATTATAAGGCAAGATCCTCTTGTATTTACCTAGTTTAAGCCATATTGTAACGCTCTGTACACGATAATACATGGTTTGTTGTGTTACAAGTATGTCGGGAGTATATAGTTGGAAATATCTGTGCAGGAGAGGTGGAAACCGGTTATAGATAAGCTTGCTACGTTCTCTGTGACCGCACTGCCCTATAAATCAGGGAACCCTGAAACCAAACTAAGGGTCCGACCCAAAGCTCCCATCCCTGTGAGGGCCTCTACATACAGGCCCTTCAAACACCCCCTGTGTTTGCCTTTCTACGATGTTCCGTCGGGGGAAGGGGGCAGGTTTGCGGTTCTGGGTGCCCCTCCCTCACCCGAGCCGCAGATTTCGACGCGTCCAAATTTCCAAGATAAACAGACTGTTTGGATTCCGTCCAAACACCCTCCCATCCTCTCCTTGGGAAATCCCCGCTTCAATACACAGATACTAACACTGGCACACAAATAGATCGTTATTAATTGCATTTAGACCATCCCTTCCTATATACGTATATTAAATAATATCCGCCTCTGTTTTTTTTTATCCACAAACATTAATACCGTCTCTAAAGTCTTGTTTCAAAGACGAAGTAGATTTAGCTGTATAAAGCTATATTTATATGTATAAATTTGCCAAATTGAAATAATACATACATTTAACTAAAAAAAAAAAAATAATTTTAATAATCAACATTGGCTAGTACTATCAGCAAGGTTTAACACTTTTTCGTGGAATCATTGTCACGAGCAACAAATTGACTTTTAAATCCAATTTTTATTTTTCAATACGGTTCAGTCCGGTCCGGTCTTGGCCTTATCCTTGACAGGTGTCTTACTTAGCAAAAACACACACAAAAAAAAAATGAACTGACATAACAAATCGTTACAAGTTACTGCTTCGTCTTCTGGACTGTAGGTTCAAGCATTCTCTTATTAACAAGCTTCAAATTTATAATGCAGTCTTAAAACTAGCTTGACCCTAAAAACCGGCTTGGAAGTGTGGGGTAGCACTAAACCTTCTAACTACCGTCGTCTCCAAATCATCCAGTCCAATATCCCTAGAAAAATCACTGCTTTCATTTTATCTCTCTAACATCACTCTCTACAATGACCTCAACGTTCTCTCCCAAGAAGCACAGCTGATCCAAAAGAAATCCCTGGGACATCCTTTTGTCCAGATTTAAGCCTGTCCATAATCTTTGATCCATGATATCTGTTTTGCTATCTATTATGTTATCCTGTTTTGGATGTCTGATTGGGTTTATAAAAAATTATACAACATTAGGAAATGGAACATTTATAAAATAAATTTTATGAAATAATATTAATACTCGTTTCTATATAATCAAGTAACAATTGATTATAGAAAACAACTCTTTATATAATATACTCCAGTGACGTAACAATAATACAGAACAAAAAAATAAAACAATAAAATTATTAACAATCTAAATTTCTCTCATTAATTTAAAGGATCCCACCCCCACCAATAAAATGATATCCCAACAAATATATTCATATCATAATATGGTTAATAAAGTTTCAGTTATACAAAAAATGGGGGGGGGATATCATGAACAGAATGAAGCTTAAAAACAATTGAGTGAGGTATTATTGTATAGAATCAAAACAACTGCAGACAAAACAGCAGCAAAAAAATATTAATTGAAAAATTGTGTTTTTTTGTCATTAAACACCAATATATTTTCCCCCCCTTTGCAAACCTTGTTTTATTCTCTTCCCCTACCTAAAATAAAAATTAAAATTAAAAGCGTTGGTGCGGTAAAAAAAAAAAGTTACAAAAAAATATAAATCTATACATATAATCTAGTTGAATGTTATTTTGTAATTTAAATTTTCTCTATCTTTGCACCAAAAAAAAAGACAGTTAAAAAAAGGGGGGGGGGGACTAAGAAGGAAAGGCGCAGCGTGTGATTTATATCGGGGCAAAATTCCATGTGCCCAGCCAGGGCTTCCTCTTCCCCCGCTTCAGAGATATACAGCCCTAAACATTTATCTTAGCTACGAATATATATATATTTTTTTTTTAGCTCTACACTTTTTTTGTTAAATAAAGAATGTTATGGTAAAAATATTGTTTAAAGAATAATTAGTTCGTTTTTTTCTGTGTTCACTAATCGTGAATTTGCATAAAGTATTTGTTTAGTACTTAACATGAAATTTATTTGTATCTTCAATTTGTAAATTAAACCTAACCCTCTCCAAAAAAAAGCATTTTGTTATTTTCAACATTAATTTTAAAATTTTTGTACAACAAATAAAGATTATAATACGAGTATTTATAATAATATAAGGTAGACGCTATTTTGAAGAAAAAAATGTTGTTGCTTTGTTTTAAGTTGTTCCTGGAACAACAATAATTATACATAATAATATATAAATGTAGCTGGACATCGGGTTTAAAATGCAAAAGTTAAACCCGGATGTGATGAAATTCTACCAGCTCAGGCAATCTATTTTGAATTAAGAAAGAGTTAGGGGCTGGAACTATGCTGCAAGTTCATAAAACAATAGTAAAGCAAGTCCTGGCAGGGATGTGAGCCTAATCACCTCATCCTAGATGAACAGTGGATGGAAAAACTTGTAGAGACCGTGTCCAAACAACCATATTTAAAGAGAAGAAACGATAGTACGGGAGAAATTGGATGCAACTGGGATGGCTTGGGCATCTGGTTAGGATTAAAAGCTTGAGAAAGCCAGCAATTTATAGAAGTTGGACAAACAAGACAGACACCTAGAGGCATCAGGCCAAGGAAAATCTATGCCACATCTACTGCAGAAAAGAGATTAGAAGGAAGAAAATAAAGAGATGGGAGTAATAGCAGTGGGAAGAAAAGCCATAAAGGCGCTTCAAGAAGAAACTAGTGTTATACGCAAGCAAAACAAGATATTTCATCAAACACTTCAACATAATTCTGCTCAACGAACATATTTTTGATTAGAACATATTTTTTCAGTTAATGTGGTGTAAGGTTTAAAGTATGAACATTTATTATTATTTGTCGAAGAAATTATAAAATGCAAAGCAAAATAATCAACTAAATAATATATTCAAATAAGGTTTTATGTTTAAATTGATTTTCTTCTCTAAGTAAAAAAAAAATAATGGCATTTTATTTTTGAATATATTACATGAAAAGATTTGATACTTTTAAAAGAGGTTCTTGAAGAATAAGGAGGGAAATGTGTTTGCGAAGCAATTCCAAAATCCTATTGGAAGGAATTGGTAGAGAAGTTTCTTGAATCAGTAGGATTAGGTTTAAATAGGTTTTCAGAAGGAGCAGTTGCTTTGATTCTCGTGGAGATATTTAGACATTCTAGAGAGGATAGAGGAGTGCTCCACACTTCCTCCATCACTTCATCTACCTCCTACTCCTCCAATTCCAATTCGCTTGAAATCACTTCGCTCTTCAGCACAGAATTAATGACTTCTTCTTCTATTGAGATATCCAATGACTCTTTACTCGTCGTTGAGCTACTGTTCTTTAAGTTACTTAACAATGCTATGTCTGGTAAAACTTTGAACACGCTTTATTCTTGCTATTTGTATAAAAACCTTTTGTTAATTTGAAGGTTGCAATCATAAATTATTTTGAAATCAATCAATTTACTTTCTTAATTGATTGCACGGTAATTATATTTTCATGGATTTATGCGTCTGAAGAGCCCAAAAAAGTCCAACAAAATACTTTTAAAAATGGTTCCAACGATTTTGATTAAAAAATTCTGAATTTAATTCACAGTATCATATATATCATATTTAAATAAAACTAAAATTCAATCCAAATTCAAATATAATGAACTATCTGTGAGCTACTATAAACAAATCATCCATATTTCAAGACAGTTGTTAATGAAAGTTTGTGCGTATGAACACGGAAGCAATTTGATTTGATGGTTAGTATTAATATGAAACTGACATGGGGCTGAGGTTAACTATAACCTGCCATCCAAATTTCATTAGAATTGGATAATTGGTTTTTATGTTATATCTAGTGTTTTTAAGATGTTGAACGACAGACCAAAAATTTTGCCTTATTTCGAAAAAATATTTCAACCTAGATATGCCTGAATTAGAAAACATAAAATCATTTAAATCCTCAGAGTGTTCTCGATGCTTCCACTACTTTCGGTAAGCTCAAACGCATAATATTATTTAAATTAAATTTTGTATTGTAATTATTTTTTATTGCATTTTTTATTTTATATTTAGAATCCACAAATACTAATTAAAACTAACAACTAGATATACCTTTACTTGATTTTGAAGCAATTAGTTTGTCAAAAGTAGCATTTAGATTATTCAATGTAATATTCAATCGCCTCCACCATTTTAATATTGAATAAAAATAATTTTTAGCCCACTGGGAATCGAAAAAGATACAAATTAATCTTATGTGATCATTCGTCCAATAATAGGACCCAAGGTAGCCTTGTGATACTCAAATTGGCAGACTATTTTTAATTGCAATTTTAAAGTTACTAACTGAACAAATAAATGTAGATTTTTATTCCTTCTTAAGTCAAATACTGTTTTGAATTTCGTTTCAAATCTAAATAATTTGTTTTAATCCAAGAAATTAAGAGTGTACAAAAAAATTTCTTGTCTGCACTAATAAAAGTCTAAGTTTTAAAGAGACACTCATTAAGAGTTTTACTTGTAAAAAAAAAAAAAAACTAGTAGTAAAAGAGGGGGGAAAAAAGCAAAGTTTAAAAGTAAATTCAGCAAAGCGTCTTGTGTTTATGTTTAAAGAGGTAAAGCCGCAAACTCAACATGAACTAGTGTTTTAACATGGCGTAGTGTTTAACATGGTATCTGTTTAACAATGCAACCGACGCTTCCTACGCTAACGAGTTTGCCCAGTCTTCTCTCACGCCATTAGTGTCTGGTCCCTCCTTAACTTCCCTTCTCCTTTTTTTTTACTCAAACACAAAAGAAGCCATGTTTTTTTTTTGTATTTTGAAAAAAAAAGAAGACACAACAACAGAGTTGCCCTTGCCAAAAGAAAACTTTTGTTTAAACTGCTTTTTTCTTTTTTATTTTTTTAAAAAAGTTAAAGGTAAAGTCGATCTAACGATGTGTTGACTCTTCGTTAGTGCTTAAAAAGAACTTTCCATAACGGAATCTAAGCTTGTGACTTAACTTCTAAAACTAATAACAGAAAAACCAACTTTTTTTTATACTTTCTCTCAACCTGACATCGTCGGACTTAAAGACTAATGCGCTCAGGATGTGGTTTTTCAAGCTAACTTCCTTTCCATCCTTATTAACTTTTTCTTACGTCCTTCCTTATTTATATAAAAAAAAATATAATTGGTTGAAACTAGGTTTCATGCGGTTTGTTTATTTAATTTAACGTTAGAAAATAAAGCAAAAAGTATTAAACCTAAATAAAGAGCTTAAAGTAAAAAGAACTTAAGGCGATTCATTTATATATATTTTTTAAGGACGAAAGGATTATCCTTGTTAACTTCAAGCCCTTCATCCTTTCTACTTTTGTTACCGTCAAACCTCTGATAACATTTACCTTTTGATAACAAGATTTCCTTTTTTTATCTTCTACATATCAAAAGAGTACTGAAACAAATATGTGAATAATATATACTGATAAATATATGTAGCTATAACACAACAATTTTAAATTTGAGGAATGCATTATAAAGCAGGTATACTCATGTATATCAACAATGGAGACAAAATAATGTGACATTCCCTTCTCTAAATTAGCACATTGGTTTTCTCTTTTAAAATTTAAAGAAACAAAAACCGAAAAACAATGAGTGTATTTAAAGGTCCAGCTTAATAAAGAGTTTGATAAGTTAATTGTATAAATAATTATTGTTACGGCTTCTGTATAATATAATGAGGCAGTTATATTTAAGGCCATTGCCAACTCTTGGATTTGGAACCAATCATTGTCATTTCAACCAATGGTTTCAGTTATTAGGTTCTCTTTCTTCTTTAAAAGCAAGCTGTTTTGATTAGCGGAGTAGAGAACGTAGTTCTACCTAATCTAGAAGTGATACGAATGACTCTTTTTGTTAATCTGTAATCACCTTAGGGAAGAGAAGAACCTGTGTGAATCCATTACATTATCTGGTTTATTCAGCCAAAAAAGGATAATGTCTTAAGTTTTATTCCTATCAAGAAAACATTTTTTTTTTTTTACTTTACAAAATGAAAATTAATGTTTATGTAATAATTAATTTCTTCTGTATCCAAGTATCAATTTTAATCATTGAGCAGCTGGAAACCTAATAGACTGAATAATGTATAATCTAAAATAAAATTATTAATATTATGAGATGCAGAGGATTAGAGGCGATTTCTGTTTTCTCGTTAAATGTTATAAACTTTTGTAAATAATACCATAATGGATTTATAAAATTTAGCCATATTACATTATCACGAAGCTTTAATGGATTTTACGAGTAGCTGCAGTATTAAACTAACAATACATTTGGTACGTGAATAACCGGATTATATTTATTGTCATTTTACAGTCTCTCTCTTTTTAGTTATTTATCCAATTAGAGCAGCTGAGAATATTATCGCTTCGTTGGAAATACGGGGATAATTAGTCTGAAGGGAGAGATTTTCTCGGACTTTGCTTTCTTTAATGGAAGTCCGTGGGTCGACTGCTTCGTGATGTCTAAAGCCGGAACCGAGTGGGAGGAAGCGGGCAATTTAAAACAAAACAATCGGAAAACAATTTTCAATTAAAACTTGATTGGGGAGGCTAGTTGGAAGAGGGGCTAGAGCAAAAGCCTAATGGGAAACAAAGTGGGAGAAGAGATGAAGGCCGTGAGTAGTGCCTTAAATCAAACCCTAGATATCGCTCCAGTAGTAACAACCCTTAGACCTTCCAGCCAAAGCCCTCCCTACTTACTTCGCCCGCTTTCTAAGCCGTCCCGACCTCTAATGCAGATGTTACGGAGAAACCCGACTAACGATTCTAAGCGTATAAACTCTACAAACACCCTAAAATTCACTCCAACGTAAACAGGCCTAGAAAACGGCCGCACGGATCTAATGGAAACCCAGAGAGACCGGAGTACGAGTACCCTTTCTTTAGGCTTAGTCTCTCAATAGTCTCGGAAATAACAAGAACTCAATATTCTCCTCTCGGTTGAAATTTGTTTTAATTGCACAAGTTGGTAGATTCCGGAGTAATAGAGTTTAAACTGCGTCAAGGGCCGCTTTGAGAGGCTGCCCCCTCTTAACAAAGGGTTTAAATTGACTCGCCTCCTGGGAACAGCACCACTTGAACCTCGAAGACGGAGAGAACGGCTCTTTTTAATAGCTTCGCCTTGTCGAGATGAACCTACAATAATTAGAAACGGTTCTAAAGGATCAAATAACAACCTGTAAGACGGAAAATTAATGCAAATTTACAACCTTATACAAATAGCACGGATTTGGTGACTAACTTATTCAAATAGTTAAATGATGAGACCTTCTCGGGGATTTTACTATAGCAAATACTATTATATCTAATCAAAAACCAACACATTAGTAAAATCTGTTACACTCTACCTCTTCATTATAATACAATTAAAACCCTCTTGTACAAGCAAAATCTCGACAAGAATAACAGTTAACAGTTTATAATAATTTTGAAAGAAACTACCAAATCCAGGAGATAGCGTGCAAAAATATGATCGACTAACAACTAACTAGACTTGATTCAGCTAACTTCTTATACGGGAAAAGTTTGGCTATAATCTGTTCAAAAAAAAACAAAAAAAAAAAAAAAAAAAAAAAAAANAAAAAAAAAAAAAAAAAAAAAAAAAAAAAAAAAAAAAAAAAAACAGAGAGGAGGATACCGACCATGTCCCACTCATTTTGGAAGACTATGTAACTTTCATAATCCTTTTTTTTCTTAACTTTTTATTTAATTACTGCAACTACAATACATCATTGTTATAAGCAAATCAGATCTGTATAAATATTTGACTTGAGACGACATGATGCAAGGAACTATCCAGTGATAGCACTTACTAAATCGAGACAAAAATTATTTTATGTGCAATATAAAGCACAATTAATAAATTTATTACATGATATTAAAATAAATATTTTTAGTTGTCTAGGAGGTCACGTGGCCACTGCCTTTTCAGGCGTCTAGGAGGATTGTCAGGAATGGACGGGGAAAACAGAATGTGGACTAGTGGATTGGAATGGTCAGAAAAGGAGTCATGGAAGGATTTGTATCTGGAAATGGCTAGTTCACGGACAAAGGGTACTTTGAGGTCGTTATGAACGACGATATTTGAAACATAGAAGGGGGCATCAGCTATTTTTCGTAGGATTTTGGTTTGGAGTGATTGGATGCGATGGAATTGGAAGGTTTGGTGCAACCCCAGAGTTCTATGCAATATGTCCATGTTGGTTTTATTATGGTGTTGTTGATGAGTATTTTGTTTTGCATGTTGAGTTTAGATGTGTTGTGTAAGAGTCTGTGTAAAAGTTTATAGCGTGTATTAAATATTTGGCGTTTATGTTTGATGTGATTTGCCCATGTTAAACGATGATCTAAGTGTAGCCTCAGGTAGCGGACAGAACTGAAATGAGGAATAGGGATTTTATTAAGGGTTACTGGTTCACATATACCATGCCTTAGAGCGATGGCCACATGAAAGCTTTTCATTTCATTTACCTTGATCCGCAAGTTTTTGAACCAAGATTCCAGGAGTGTAGGGTGCTGTTGAACTTGGTCGGAAAGTGTATGTGTCGACTTATGTGAGGATAAGATACACTTATCCTCGGCAAAGGAAGCAAGAACAGTTGTCGGTGGTGGGGAACGTCGGAATTGTAGATAGATTAGAGGATAGGACCTAAAATGCTACCTTGGGGCACCCCTGCTTTTATATGAAAGATTGATGAAGTCGAGGAGTTGTAGGAGATTTGGAAGGAACGGTTTTCCAGGAAGGATTTTAGGATGCGGTAATAGGTGAAAGGAAGAATACTCTTCCAAAGTAAGCTGACATGCCATACTCTATAAAAAGCCTGGGCTTCATCTAAGAAGACAGCCGAACAATACTTTTTCTGCTTAAGAGCAGAGGAACTTCCTATATCCTCAAACACCTTCCAAGAAAAGCAGTCCTTTACCTAACATACATATATAACGCCGTCCTCAGAATCACATATTTCCCAATCCTATGGAAGTTCGCTAAAATAATCATGATACCCAAACGCCATAAGCCTTCTTCCTACCGACCTATTAGTCTTCTCCTTATACTAGTAAAGATTCTCGAAAAGCTTTTCCTTCGCCGCATAAACCCTTTTATAGTACCCCTTAACATTATTCTAAATCACCAGCTTGGCCTCCCCTCCCTTCATTCTACAGTCCAACAGTGTCACAGAGTTGTGCATGTAATTTCCTCTGCTCTTGAGCAAAAAAAGTATTGTTCGGCTTTCATGATCCTGAGTACAATAAGTTGGTATACGAAAATCAAGTTAATGTTAGTTTGTCACTTGTTATAGGGATCCACTTTCATTTAAATATATATTTTAATAACTGACCTACCTAGTAAAACATAAAATGAGGAAAGGCAAGCGAGAAAAATAAGAACTGCAACAGATGAACTAAAAGCAGGGGGTACCCTAGTAGAAGCAATTACTCATATTGGCAACTTATGCATAAAGGATGGCAAAGTACCAGGGGTTGGAAAAGTGGAGAGGTTAGAATCAATACTAATCTTTTATTTGAGATAAGAGATAAATGCAACATAGACAGCTGCAGACCAATACATTTACTATCGATGCTGTATAAAGCTCTAATAGAAAACATCACAATAGAAGGAAAGATAGACAATAACTTAACTATAATACTATTTGGGGTCACAAGTCCTTATTAACTCTATATAAAGAGTTTGTACTTAACAATTAATAACTAAGGAATACGAGTTTCTACTTTTACAGGTGTTTTCTGACTTTCAAAAAGCATTTGACTCAAAATCCAGGGTAGAAAAACTGTACGTAAATATATTAAAATTAATGTAACAGGGAGCGACAAAGGACGTAAAAATTTATCATGTCAGAAGAAAGTGGATAGAGGTGTGAGACAGGGAGATACCAAAATGCAAGATATTCATTCTCGCCCAAGATTAAAAACGAAAAAGCTTATGATTGTAGCAGATCTCAGATAATTAATAACCCCATTAGTTAAAGCTATGTGGGTTTTCAAAGAAGTACATTGAATCATTGGAATAAATAGCTATATGTATTTATTTATCATTGTATAAGAGTCTTTAATGGCCACTCAATATATTTTTATTGATGTTATTCTAATAGGTAGAACTGCTCATTCAGCAACCGGTATGGAAAATGATTACACTCAAGTTGGATTTTTTTTGGATAATATTCCAATGCCGTTTCCTCCGTAAATTGCCTGAGATCCGACTAACAAAGAGCCATTAAGTTGCGTCGCACGAGGAAGAAGGGAAGCGTAGGGTTGGGAAATTCCCAAGAATTCTTCATTGTATTACGGTGCGTTATACGGCCTCCCTTAACTCGAACAGCGCTAACAGGTAGTGCTAGTAATGGCCAAATGTACCTGCCAATAAAAATAATTTATAAGGGGGATGCAGGGCTAACCCGCTCCAAAAAAACATAAAAAAGTTTTTATTTTTTTTATACCCAATTCTATCCCTTTCATTTTTTCTCAGACTTGGGACAGGGCCAGGAAAAAATGTTAGGGGTTATTTTCTTTCTTTTTTTCCCCGTTGCAAGTAATGGTACCCCTAACTTTTTTTGCGCCCGTTTCTTTAACCCGAGAATTTTTTTGAGGGGGGTCCTAAAGGGGAGAGGGAAAAGTAGGGGGAAATTGGAGAAAACGGGGAGGGGAGAAGAACAAGTTAAGAAATAAAAAGGATGGATTTGATAATGGGACGGGGGTGTACAGTGGTCCCATAGGACCCTTAGGAAAAATTTGGACCCTTTTTTAAAAAAAGAAAATATATAAAAGCAAAAAGGAGCCCAATAATAAAAAATAACAGGGAAACCGCTTGCAAAGCAAGGGCCCTGACCGACCAACATTTTTGTTAAGGCCCTCCTTCACTTCCCTAACAGGAACAATTTAATATGAGGCCAGTTTTCACGATTTGTTTTTTCCTCTTTCCATTCCTCATTTCTTTGGCTTTTTAAAATAATTTATACAAATAAACAGTCCTGACCAAAAATAATTCCTTTTGTTAACGTGGAATAAGATTGACCATCAGCACATCCATCATTTTCCTAAACGCAATCAAAGTTTTCTAAATTAGACAATAAATCTTAAGGCATGGCATTATAATAAATTCAGTTAAAAATAAAATTGCAATTCTGAGATTTAGCTAACAATAATTTATATGTATGCTTATGAGTAACCAACTGACTCTAGAAGAATATGACTTAAAAGGTATTTTGTGTCCAGGATATGGCAACTGGGATAAAGCTTAGAACCTGTAGAAGGGGGTAATATGTATATTATGTACCTATATTTATATACATATACCACGGATTTAAGTATACTGGAGTTACATATAATTAGAAAGGAAAAAACCCATAGTTTAATAAAGAATTAGATGAAACAAGAAATAGAAACAAGTTTTGTAACTTTTCAAGAGTTTGAGATAGTTGAACGTTACTTGAGGTTTTGACTTCCTTTGATACTGATAGGAAAACTTGGGAAAAGCCTGAAATAAGAGTTTAACTTAAGGAACGAAAAAAAAGAGGAGGGAGGTTTTTCCAACTAGGCTTTGTTGGTTATTTGACTGAAAGTAAGGCTACGGGGCGTGTGTAGGTGCCAGCGGCTGTTATTTACGACCTCTGTGTCTTAAGGGAGGGTGTTCATGTGTTACACACGCTGCTGGAGTGAGAGATGAAAAAATAGGCTTGTTTTGTACGCTACTTGGCTGGGTCTAAGTGTAGGTGTATCGATCGAGTAGAGGTGTTTTGAGCGTTCTGGCTCGGAGCGAGCCTAGAGCAGGAGCTCTCATCAGGTATTCTACGGGGTAGTGGAACCAGGACCGGGTCAAATTCCCAACCCTAGCCGCGCTTACTATGTAAATTCCACGGGAAGAAGCCCTGGGCCGGCGGGTCCTAACCTCCGGGGGGAGACCTCGACCAACCCTCCACGACCGTCATCTATCAAACCAGACTGGGTCCTCCTCCCGACCCGTTCCTCTTTGAATATTCTCAACAGAACCGTAGAGGAATTCTCCTTCAGGAACTGTGATACAAGCTCTCTCCTACTTCATTACTTCGTACTTTGTGCTACTTGCAACAATACAGAACCTTCTAAAACCTCCACAACTCTAAGAGGTAGATTTATGCAAATCGAAATCAATTGTTTTCTCGGTGTTGCAGGAACTCGGCAGCAGTATTTTCAACTCTCGCTCCTACACTCCCTCTGAGACACCAACAAAAACATAAATCCACAAAGAATGAAACACAGCCCAGTTTGAATATCAATATTCCTCCACATCAACCCCCTATTATAAATTCAAAAACAAAATACATTAGATATACACCAGACAAATATATTGACCTGAATAAATGTTTACTTTTTTTCCCTTTCAAATAACCAATTTATAGACAGTCGATTAGCATCAGAAGTTTTAACAATTAAAATAAATGCTACAATTAGTCCATAAAAACATAGTTTTTTTATGCAGTTTGGTAGTGTGAGTCATTGGAATTTTTTTTTTTTTTTGTTAATTAATAAATTAATTNAGCCGTGGAATATCTCCGCATTTCATGACGTAGAAATTTAGCACTCATAAATAAAGAATTCATATACTAGTTATTCTTTACTGTTAAGACGTCCTAAATGGATTGCTTTAAAAATTAGCCAAAAAATAAATCACAAGATGCTAAAATTTACATCAATTCGGGTTCTTCTCTTATCGGGGTTAGCATCTTCCTCTTAATAATTTCCGATCCATAGGGCTTATAATGTCATATATTTTGAATCCTATTTTTTTTACTTCTCTACGAATTTATTATAATAATATTATGTAGTATAATTCGAATATTATAATAGTATAATTCCTCCAAGGATGGAATAATCTTACTGCAATCTAAAAAAAAGTTAAATTACTAAATTTTCTTTTATTATGCATTATTAGTATATAGAGCTATATAATTTATAAATATTCTACCCATGCCACTTTCGTTACTAACCTGCATCAATAAAAACTTAAAAGGGCAAGTTGATTATTATTATAGGGGGAGGGGGGGGGATGAAGATTATTTTGTTAAAAATTAATGGCATGGACTTATGTTGCATAGTGTAAAAGTAATTACGTCTTTAATGTTTGATTTGTTTAATTATTCGAAATATAATTGAACAATGTTGGTGGTTGATTAAAATTTATACCACCTTAGAATGATGGAGGAGCAAAATGGTTATTAATCACATTTGCCCGACGGATTATAATCCCGGATTTGAAGAGGGATGGATCCGTGGCACATAATCACATTGGAAGAGATGGTGAGATCCAGGAGAGAGGGTGGGGGGTATTGCGGGCTCAGTGGTAACCACAGTCTGCCGCATGACGTGACGCCGCCGGATATTAGAGCAGCGGTTAATTCTAGCGTCAAAATATCGCCGCACTCCCTTAACAGTAGCTTTAGAGGCAACTGTATCAGTGGCCCGATGAATTGCTTGACATATTGCCTCTAAAACCCCCAAGCACATATCACAAAAACATGTTTTGACACTACTGTCGTTTTGGAATTGCATAGATGAAATGTGAAAACAGATCGACTTTAGCAACAATTCATTTTCCGTTTCAATTCGTATGTTAACTGTCATTTAATGGATGATACTAAATATATTATTGCCATTTCCCATTTCAAATATCTTGCAAGGCTTACCCAAGCCAGCTCTATACAATGATTTTGTCATAAAATATAGTCATGTCCTTCATACTATGTGCGTTATAATAGAGAATACATTTAGTCCAAACTAAAAACCGCATTCATTTTATCCAATCATTGCATATCTCATTTTTGTTACTCCGATATCTGTCTCTTCTAAAACTAGTGATGTAGAAGTCCTAATTATTAATATCTATTTACATAGAGTTCGAGCAAATGTACTTTTCCTCAAAATTATTTTGAATCAGTCAATGGTTCATGTACAGAACAATGGATGGATAAAAATGAGTTCAATAGCAATTATAATAGCAATATCTGTCTCTAAAATTAGTGATATAAAAGTCCTAGTTATTGAATATCAATTTGCATTTAGAGTTCAATCAATTTAATGTACTTTTTTTCAAAATTACTTTAATCAATGAATGATTCTTCTAATTCTCAATGAGTGGGTAGCACCATCGCAAAGTATTAGATATTTTTTTTTGTTAATTAATAAATTAATTTATTTTTACATTTATAATTTTCAATTTATTAAAGTAGACCTTATTTTTATAATTTATTACTGAACTTTAATTAGTAATAATTTTAATTAATTTGATCAAATGTTGTTGAATTGTTACAGAATCAATGTAACTAGTTTCAGCTCAACAGGATGACTGGAAGAGGGTTAATTAGCCCTACAAAGATTTATACGACAGACGACAGGGAGAAATAAAAGTTTACAAACAAACTTCCTTTTCAGACTATGTTATGAACGTCCCGTGGACGTTAGAAGGGTGGATTGAGTCAGCCATAGGGGGTCCAAAAGAGAATTTTCTACCATCCACGGAATGTGCCAAGTGTCAAAGGGACTGGTCTTATGGATAACCTTAGAACAAAGTCATGCTACATGGATTCTTATTCTTCACTAAAGGATAAATTCCTTGCCACGTGTTACTAAGTTAATTTGTTGTTATGTTAATCAATAATAACCAGGCTTCTTGACAACAAGTTTATGGCCATTTTTTGTGGGTTCCCCCGTAATAATAATTATAATAATGATTATGATTGTCCATGGAGCATCCTGTGGAGGGCTTAGGCCTGCCAAAGGACTTGTAAAAACTATATTTCTATAGTCTAGGATGACAACGGATTTTTAGTGTCGCACCATCAGGTGCATCAACCATTTTAATTAGACTGGACACCGGGTGACGATAATTCGCTTGAGTGCCTTAATTTATATGGCGATGTTGATGAACACAAACATGAGACCTCTTACATAGTCTGGGATCGAAACCGGAACATCTGGGAACTCTAGAAGCTACCTGGGACTGGGACCCTTTTACTTTGCACCTTACACAAATAACTGTTCAATCTGCAATAAATTATTATTCTGAGTAACCTACAACAAATATTAATTTTAATAAACTTCAATATTCTCCGTGAGTATGGACAATCAATCTACCAATAGGACAACCTTTCAGGTTTAATATATAAATAGTCTGTCAATATCAAAGGATTTGCAATTGTAATTCCAGTTGTTAATAAGAAAGTTTTAGCAGATGAAAACCGGTGGCTTGGTATAACAACCAGGAATATCTAGAGTTTAAGAAGTTACAAACAAAATGTATTAAGAAAACTAACGTCAAAATGAGTTTACTTCTTCAAGGTTACCAACAATAAATAAAATATTATAAATAGTATGTACACACTTTGAGGATGAGACGTAAATCCACCTACTCTTAACAAAAGCTATACATTTATGATTATGGACATCAAAAAAATTCGACATGGTGTATTTAATATTTTCTTTTATCTCATGATTATAGTGTATAAATCAATTTTTCTCACGCTTTTCCCTCTTTATTTAAATGTACCACTGTGACACTCATATTTGTGAAAAGAGAAACTGCCATGTTTATTTCATTCTATTTTATTAAAAAGTCAAATATAAATAAAGAGTAATTCGAATAATAATAATTAATATTAAGTTAAAAGTTACTTGAACTCTTAACAACTACAATGCAGCAACTCTTTGCAACTACAATGCAGCAACTCTTTGCAACTACAATGCAGCAACTCTTTGCAACTACAATGCAGTAAAACATTATTTGACGCTGTGGGGTGCTATAGTCGCACATCGGATTCTATATCGAGCAGTGCCGCCATAGTGGCACTACCGGTGTTTTGGTTGTTTCTCCTTTCACAAAACTGATATTTATAAAATAACTACAAAAATCGTAACATAAATTGCTCTTCTCCAGGAGCACAAACAATCTCACGTTGACTTTTATTAATAAAAAATAATTATACATATTAATTTTATATGTATAGATAAATATTGTATATATTGATTAAAATGTATAAAATTAATTCAAGGACAAATCTTGAATAATCACTCTGTATTTATTTGCAAGAATTAATTACCCCTGAATCATGAGTGTTGCTAAATGAATTAGTTTTATTTGGCTAATTAAAAGTAACTATTTTTGAGACAAAAGAAATGAATTATGACTTGTTAACTTGTGAATCTGGTATATCAGTATCTAATCAAAAGTCGAAAAGGTCAGTATCAAACCCTTTTGGAAAGTTGTCACTATAGAAATTTAAGGCCCTTTACAAAAAGGTTTAGGGATCTGAGCAGGAATGAAAGGGACTCAATCAGTGGAGTCAGAGAAGGCTACTACAGAGAAGAGTCTCGAGTCCCCAAACCGAATTATATGGAGAAGGTTACGGGCCCAGTTCAATTCGAGCAAGTGGACGTGCCACGAATACACACATGGATCCGACGGAAAATCGTTTCTAAAATCGGAATCCAACTTAAAGGTCCTCTTACCATCCTGTCATCTACAGCAGTATGGGCCTTAAGCTTTCCGAGAAAAGGGGAATTTGCTGAGAGATTCCATTTTTAAGCTGGGAACGCTTAACAATCGGAAATGAAATTGACACATGGCAAATCTTAATCCTTCCATGTAATGAACGTATTTGTCACTTCACAGTTATGTCTAAACCCACAAATGAGCCAGACGTGACGATACCTGGAACTATTTTTTTTCTCACGTAAGTAGTATATATATATTAACAAAATTATTGAAATTTTGATGGATTTAAACGTTTATAGACCCCCTGATGACCGTATGTCACATGTAGTCTGTTGAATGTTGTTTCTGTGGAGTCTAAACTCCTGGCCCGAAATTGGCAGCTAAAAAAAGAAAAATCACACCCCAATGTGAAATGGTAAAAAGAGTTTTAACTCAAAAATTGTCCTACAACATTGAAATGTGTTTCTTTAAAAATTTTCCAGGAATTAGAAAAAAACAAACTATTTTGTTGTCGATTTAAACACGAATTCAACAATATAACTCGTTTCCCCGGAACTACACTTTTTTCAAATTAATTGAGAAAAAAAAGGATTTTTTTGAAAATCTAAATGTTAAACACTTTGTTTAAAAAAAAAAAATAATTGATTCAAATAAATATAATTTGATTTACATTCAATGTAATTGTGCATGAGAAATTGGATTTAAATTCAATGTGTACATAAGAATGGTTTATTGGAATTTGTCGAACCAATTTTTTCAAAAGTACATAGTAATTATTTTCGATGTAACCAATATCAAGACGATGAATATTTAAACAATGAAGACAGTCAGAAGTATTAATATTATTTTGCTTTACAATTATTAGGAAATATTAATTCTATCGAAAAAAACATATAATTTAGGATTCCTCGTAATGAATTATTAGATGTAATAACATAATATTATACCATATCTGCTTTTGTGAAGTGGCGGTTAACAGGGTGGGGATGAACTTTAAAATACTTATAAACTTGGTTAGTGGCACACTAACCACGTGTCTTCCATTACTTTAGCCCTTTGACAGGCCTAGGCCCCCCTCCATATGCTGTTGCACCACTCTAATGGATTAACGACTGAGTCAGTCAGTTAGTCAATCAGTCAGTCAGTTAGTTTATGAAGTAGAAACATCTCTGCTTCTAATTCTCAATGAGTGGGTAGCACCATCGCAAAGTATTAGATATAGATCCCATAAGCAAAATATTACCTTCACATTATTAGTTTATGTAATCAATACAGAATCAACAATTTTTGAGTTCAGAATTAAAGCAATATCTAGCCTGATTATCCTTATCTTACATTTTTAACAAAATTACAAATTTAAAATGGCTGTTGCCGAACCTGAATCTTATTTCCTTGCACGTATCATTCCAAGGACCTGCTATCTTCTTGATTAGTTCGCTATCGTCGATTTATCAAATATTTAAGAGGGTCACATGACCTCTTAGATTAGGGATAGGACTTAAGGGTCTTTACTCAAGTTGGAGTGACGGCAATTTCATTATACTGAATCGATCCTACAACCCTAGGATAAATGTTAAATTTTTAATAGACTTTTAAATAAAAGAGCACGTGAATACACGATGTTAGAAGCCGTGGATTATCTCCGCATTTCATGACGTAGAAATTTAGCACTCATAAATAAAGAATTCATTTACTTGTTATTCTTTACTGTTAAGACGTCCTAAATGGATTGCTTTAAAAATTAGCCAAAAAATAAATCACAAGATGCTAAAATTTACATCAATTCGGGTTCTTCTCTTATCGGGGTTAGCATCTTCCTCTTAATAATTTCCGATCCATAGGGCTTATAATGTCATATATTTTGAATCCTATTTTTTTTACTTCTCTACGAATTTATTATAATAATATTATGTAGTATAATTCGAATATTATAATAGTATAATTCCTCCAAGGATGGAATAATCTTACTGCAATCTAAAAAAAAGTTAAATTACTAAATTTTCTTTTATTATGCATTATTAGTATATAGAGCTATATAATTTATAAATATTCTACCCATGCCACTTTCGTTACTAACCTGCATCAATAAAAACTTAAAAGGGCAAGTTGATTATTATTATAGGGGGAGGGGGGGGGATGAAGATTATTTTGTTAAAAATTAATGGCATGGACTTATGTTGCATAGTGTAAAAGTAATTACGTCTTTAATGTTTGATTTGTTTAATTATTCGAAATATAATTGAACAATGTTGGTGGTTGATTAAAATTTATACCACCTTAGAATGATGGAGGAGCAAAATGGTTATTAATCACATTTGCCCGACGGATTATAATCCCGGATTTGAAGAGGGATGGATCCGTGGCACATAATCACATTGGAAGAGATGGTGAGATCCAGGAGAGAGGGTGGGGGGTATTGCGGGCTCAGTGGTAACCACAGTCTGCCGCATGACGTGACGCCGCCGGATATTAGAGCAGCGGTTAATTCTAGCGTCAAAATATCGCCGCACTCCCTTAACAGTAGCTTTAGAGGCAACTGTATCAGTGGCCCGATGAATTGCTTGACATATTGCCTCTAAAACCCCCAAGCACATATCACAAAAACATGTTTTGACACTACTGTCGTTTTGGAATTGCATAGATGAAATGTGAAAACAGATCGACTTTAGCAACAATTCATTTTCCGTTTCAATTCGTATGTTAACTGTCATTTAATGGATGATACTAAATATATTATTGCCATTTCCCATTTCAAATATCTTGCAAGGCTTACCCAAGCCAGCTCTATACAATGATTTTGTCATAAAATATAGTCATGTCCTTCATACTATGTGCGTTATAAAAGAGAATACATTTAGTCCAAACTAAAAACCGCATTCATTTTATCTAATCATTGCATATCTCATTTTTGTTACTCCGATATCTGTCTCTTCTAAAACTAGTGATGTAGAAGTCCTAATTATTAATATCTATTTACATAGAGTTCGAGCAAATGTACTTTTCCTCAAAATTATTTTTAATCAGTCAATGGTTCATGTACAGAACAATGGATGGATAAAAATGAGTTCAATAGCAATTATAATAGCAATATCTGTCTCTAAAATTAGTGATATAAAAGTCCTAGTTATTGAATATCAATTTGCATTTAGAGTTCAATCAATTTAATGTACTTTTTTTCAAAATTACTTTAATCAATGAACGATTCTTTTTCCATAACGATTATCAATGAATTCCATTATCAATGAATGATTCGTTTTCCATAACAATGATTCCATGTGATGATTCTATTATTAATGAATGATTTGTTTTCCATAACAATGATTCCATGTGATGATTCCATTATCAATGAATGATTCGTTTTCCATAACAATGGATGGATAAAAATGAGTTCAATAGCAATTGTCAACTCAATGATCAATTTATAGATAATTGATATAATTTTAACCATACCAGGCCATCCTCAGGTTTGATCTCAATTTAGTATTTTCCAAAAAGGTAATCCGGAGAACTAGAAACCCCAACTCCGGAATCTTTAGTTGTTGACAGTTCGGCTAATCGAAAATGATCAATATTAATTACGAGTCAACTTTGACACAAAACTTAAGTGTTCATTATTAAAGCTGACATAATTTTTCTAACAAGCATTAATTCATCGAAAGCCATTAATCATAGTAAAGTGACAATATTATTCCGAAGCCGATTTTCCGAGGTCAAAGTATTTCGAGGCTACGAAGTTTAAGCGCCGGTGTTGGTCTCAGTGTTTAGTGGAAATTAGTGTTAGTAAAGTTGGAAGGGGGGGTCTAAAGTCCAATAATAATCATCGCCAGGATTAGGCGGGTCGGGAGTTGGGGGATTGCTTGGGATCCCTAAGTCCGGGGCGGCTTTAACTGATTAAATATAGCCGCCTCTCAAACCGGTATAATTGGCTACCCTAGGTTATTAAACACTGCCAGGAGAAGGTTTGGATCGTGGCTTCAGACTTCGCCAGATGCCTCGTAGGGCGCGGCCCTTGGCTCACCAACGTTATTTTTAACTCGTACCAATTATCAACTTTTCCAACAGAACTGAATCCTTGGAAAAAGGTGTTTTACCAATTACTATCGAACTTTGAACCACATCAAAATGAAAGTCGTAACAATTGATTTTTATCAGTGCCATTTCAAAGCAAAATGGAATGTAACACAATTAGATTGTAAAGCTCGATAATGAGAATGATAGAAATAAAATATTCAGCATTTCTCTCTCAGGAGGGAAGTATGAAAGAGAAATAAGTCCACTCAGAGACTTAATCTTTGAACAAGTTTTTTTTCATACTATTTCTTAGAGACCTCGTTATTATTATTGATCATTTACGTTTTATTTTATTTTAATAGTCAATTAAGTAGCGAAATCATTTTTAAAAAATTGCATTTTTTATAAATAAATTCATGATAAGAGAATCAAGTATGACTGTGATCAATTAGTAGATCATTATCGGAATAAATTGTTAAGTAGAAATTCACAATAATATTTTGTTTTTATATACCTGAAGCAGAACTACTAGAGCGCAGTTGAACATTTGAACATCCATTGCAATTAGAGGCTACAATCCCCTTAACATCTAGAAAATGATATACTACATTATACTCAAGCGACATAAATGTGTATATTATACACATCTGTGTAACTCATTCTCTCATCCAACTCATTATATCTGCTCTCTCAAATCCATTACTCTATTACAACTTAAACAATAGTAGAAATCTATGTCATCACATAATCTATTTTATAACATTAATTATAATACTATGTTCAACATGGTAAATAATACGACTATTTCCCTCTAAAATCTACATAATCAGATTCGCCGGCGGAATGCGAAACTGTCGTACTAAAGAACAGAAATCCGCATGAGCGATAAATTAATGCAATAACTGGCCGACTCCAAGTGAATTTAATTTTTTTCTCTCTCTCTCATCCCATTGTTTGATAATAATCAAACGGGAGGGCTGTAGTTGATTAACCGCTCAGGTAAATTTGATACCGTTTTCAACTCATTTATCCGAGCAGGGGGGGCTGGGCAACGGGGCGATCAGTGTTGCAACGATTCACTGAAATTCACAGCTATAAATCAGCTGTCCTGTTTTATTCCTACCTCGAGCCCTACTATGATTTCGTCCCGTTGTCCGACTCCATTCTCAACGAGGCAGTTACCTCGTCATTCTTCATTTCCTTTTTTTTTTTATTTAGCTTCTCTTTTGTTCTTTCTTTTTTTTGTGAATCGTTTCAAACACAAATGAAGTTCACTACTGATTTTTTTGTTTAGTTTTATTTCATTCACTTTTTGTTACGAAGTATAAGAACAGTTTACTAAATATTGGACAGATCAATAATAATATTTTTAATTATTACGGTCAATCATCGAAGGGTATGATTGTTAGTTATGCTTTCAAGCTTGCCGGAGGCAAAAGAAGCTAATTGATTCTTCTGAAGAACAAACAGTTTCTCTTATCTATGCTTTCCTCAAAAATTCTAAGACTGAAAACCAATTCTAACATCAAGGAAAGTTTTGGTCCCGTATCTGTATATTTGTTGTTCTATTCTTTTTGCGAACACACTTATCTTAAATACTTGCAGAACAAACTTATCTTAGTTACTAATCATTCAAATGTAATGATATTAGGATAATGGATTAACCTATTGTTGGTCTCATATAAGTTTCAACCTTCTGCACCCATTATTTTTTCGCTTACACATGCGCACAATCATACATTTATTTACACCTACATTTTTAAAAGTACTCATTCACTTTTTAAAAAATTCAGATGGTTTATCGAAAGTAGTCCCTGCAGATAGTAACCTATTAATTTTAATCCTCTGCACTCATTAAATTGTGCTAAATTGATAGTTTAACTCATGTAAGAAATCATACGATTTTGACATATTAAAAATACAGAGGTGGAAATTTAAATAAATTTGATAAAAAAAATGCATGGTTTTTAAATGCATAATATCATTTAAGTACTTATTAGAACACGAAAAAGCTATGAGCTACACTAATTTGCAGACTATTTTGAAGACATTATTTTTCCTTCCTTATGCCTTTCTTAGTTTAAGGTTAATGTTTTTTAGATGTTAAATCTCTCCTTATCAACATAACAAATGAATTATGTTGCCTCTTAGGAGTTATTTAATGGTTGCTCCTATGATGAGTTTGTAGTCGATGGGGTCATCATCAGTCATCAAAAGTGTGAAACATATAATCACCTTTGTTTCAGGGGGAGTTGCGTGGAACCTAATCACTTTGAAACCATTAGCTTAATTTTTTTTTTACTATACCTTATATATTTTTTTTTTTCTCAAAATATTTTTTTTTTCTTTCTGACTTTGATAGGATACGAGAAAGCAATATGTACCACACGAATTGGCCTAGTCTACTTTATTATTTTTTAAAGCTGTAAGTATTATTCAATATAGGCTAGGATGGGACCTGTTAATCGGTCACCTTGTCATAAATATTGAGATACCTTCCTCTATGAGCAATTAAAGACAAATAAAAATATTAATAAAAAATGAAGTTCTATAAAATGTACACGAACATTATAAATTAAGCAAACAAAAGCATTTTACGAGGAGCATACAATCAAACCCAATATACCTACATCCTGTCTTATAATGTTGCCAACATTTTTCGTGTTATCTTCTTACCATGAATGACCTAATAACATTGGGATTAGGAATTGAAGGTTCTTGGTATAGAAAGGGATCACTGAAAAGAACATTTGGAAAAGCATCAATCAAAACTGAGCAAGGTCTATCAATCTTTATTCCATGCTGAGAACACACGTCAGCTAGCTGGGCCTATTCCTGTCAACCTGTAATTTCAACCTCATTCCAATCAATAACCCTCTCCCTTTCATGACTCTAATCATTAGTCTCAACACAAAATATATGAACACAGGGTGAGGATGGAGGGGGGAGGTCTTGTAATAATATTCATGTACATTTCTATTGTACTCAAATTAGACAGTACTCTATAACAAAAATGAAGAGATGAATCAACTAATGATAACGACAAAGTAAAACTACCACACTTTAATTTCGAATTCACAGTTTTCATTATTTCATTATAAACAATACTTATTGTATGCAAAAAGAGATATATAACAATGTAATTTATTTTTTGTAACCTGAATGAGATCCTCTTGATCATTCTGAAGAAAGGGTTTTTTTGTCTCCAAATTTAACAATTCCTGGACAGAAATCTGTTTAAAATATCGTGTAACATGTTTGGCCCTGTGTCTGTCTTCTTTTGCTTTTAAAATGTTTGCGAATCACCATTTTATAATTTACTCGTCCGATTTTATTGATATTTAGATGGTATTTTATAATTTACCCATTGTTGATCTCATATTAACTTAAACTTTCTGTGTATATAACAAAATAACTCTTTGGTAAACGGTAAACAGCCAGTTGAGATTATAGGCCTGCTGCTAATGGGTTTACACAATTACATATTATTAAATGGATGACACTTATTTAAACTCTCTATGCAAATTAAATATTTCTTTAAAAAATAAGTGTGATTCCCGCTGAAAAGCGAAAAAACCACTCTGCTTTATTAACAATTATTTTGTAGGTATGTAATATTTAAAAGTTCTCATCCGATTTTGAAGAAATTATTATAGTTTCTCGAAAGTAGCCAACACAACGTCAATCGTCTGCGCTAATTTATTACAGAATAAAAATCATTTTTAACTCACTAGAAATCGAAAGACCTTAATCTCATTTGACCATTCGACCAATAATTGGACATGAGGAAGCCATGTGCCACTTAAATTGGCAGTCTACTTTTACAATTAGTGCTATAGAATCTAAAGTGGAGTTGGAAAAAATAAATGGAAGAAACAAGTTGGCTCTTTTTCTGCTCAAAATTTATAACTATTGTTGTGGGCGGACAAGGTCCATTGTGAGTTGGGACAGAACACGTGTAAGTCTCGGTCAGGATATGAGCGTGTAAAAGTGTCCCAAGCTGTCCTGCTTTGAAAGAGAATGTCAAGCTGTAGATAGAAGGGGAGAAGAACGTGTGGTCGGGTGCCATTAGGCGGTACGAGTCGAGTACGCGACAATAGACCCGACAGGTCTACCCCTGTTGCAATTAGTTTGGGAAGGGAGATGGCCGCAATGCTCTACTGTCGTGCGGGTCCGGCATACACTGCCGTATCGCAGGAGTTAATGGCCCTTTTGCTTGTGACTCGCTCTGCAGTTTAGCCCGATTTACACCCCGAGATCTCTAATGACTCTAGCGTTCTCTCCGACCCCCGTCCCCTCCGGGTTTCAAAACCTCACACCCTTGCACTTTAACCGCACACAGTTGAAGCACCTTTTCATTTATATCCTCTCTTTTTTCCCCTTTCCACAGGGTACAGAAAACGTGGAACCGGCTTTCCACCGGACTGGACATAACACACATAGCTTTAATTTATAAACCGTGAAAACACAGACCGCTAAACAAAGGAACCAGTACAATATTTTACTTAGCTAACTCCCTTATAGCCAGAAAAAAAAATCCTATAAAAAAGGACCCCAACTTGAGGTAATATATTTAGTCTAGTAGAAAATAAAATACAGGTGGTAACACCTGTAGGGATATATTTCTGCACGAATGAACCCAAGTAAATCTTTTTAACAACAACTCCATCATAAAATGGATAATGGTAAACCGTAAAGAATATATAATAGCTTATACAGAAAAGAAGAAAAGTGACGAGAAAATCTAAAATCTTTCAAGCACATACCATCAAATTCAAATTAATAATATATTAATAAACCATCTAAATGGAACAATTTGGAATTTTATGGATATAAATTCAAACCCAATACTGCAATAACAACGATTTACCAAGGTGGACAGCAATTTGATTTCAAATCTTTGATAATGATTACCAGGTAATGAATTAATGTTTAGCAGTAGACTTTTCTTTTCGTTGGGTATGGTATCTTATCTTTAAAGATAATTTTAGCAAATACCTTCGTCTACGATTGATACGTAATATAAACATTGTATCTCTGTTTAAATTCGTAGAAAGTGATTCTTTACGCACCTGTATTAATTCAATGAGACACGTGCATGTTTGTCTCATAGTTTTGAAGAATTCCTCTTCTTTACCACTCTAGCGCGGTAAAGAAGAAGAATTCTTCAACTTTACGTACGATTAGCGAGATTTTTTTTTTTACATTTAACAAAACCAATTTGATGTTTCTTTAATAAAATCAATGCACGATTTAAGTGATTATTACGAATTTGAGGAGAATAATACGCCTCCCGAATAATTAATTCCGCACAAAATACAGCTAATGAATTAATGTCATCTTTATCAAAAGAGAAATACGAACTTACATACAGGAAGTTTACCATTTTTCTGTATTTATTATAAATATCTGACAAGTACGGTACGAAACTCGTGGGAAAACGGCATTATGCATTGCTAATGTGGTTTTACTACCCTCTCTATCGCTCGGGTGCAAACTTCACACTCGCATGCTAAATGCTACTTTTCACACTCGACGCGTAATGTACTACTCGTATTCCATCCTCCTAACTGGAAACTCTAAGCTTTTCTATTTCTTTCTTAGTTGGACTCTATGTTTCACAAACGTACATTAGGACTGGTTGATTGCTGATATCCACAGCCTTTTCTTTACAACAATTTCTACCTAAAATTTACAAAGCTATCTGAATTAATGAATTTCCATTCATCCAGACCAATCCTCCTTTTAAATTCTTTTGTGCTGATATCCTCTTTAGAAATAATTTGGCAAGGTATAATATACATTCATCCATTCCCTTCCTCATTTCCTATTACTATCCCTTAAACTTCGTCTGTCCCCTCCGGGTTTCAAAACCTCACACCCTTGCACTTTAACCGCACACAGTTGAAGCACCTTTTCATTTATTTCCTCTCTTTTTTCCCCTTTCCACAGGGTACAGAAAACGTGGAACCGGCTTTCCACCGGACTGGACATAACACACATAGCTTTAATTTATAAACCGTGAAAACACAGACCGCTAAACAAAGGAACCAGTACAATATTTTACTTAGCTAACTCCCTTATAGCCAGAAAAAAAAATCCTATAAAAAAGGACCCCAACTTGAGGTAATATATTTAGTCTAGTAGAAAATAAAATACAGGTGGTAACACCTGTAGGGATATATTTCTGCACGAATGAACCCAAGTAAATCTTTTTAACAACAACTCCATCATAANGGATTTTTTTTTTTTTAATTATGTGTAATAGTTTCTTTAATAATGCTATCCTGAAGTATTATCCATTAAAAAGGTCTTTATTAATGCGTTAGAAACATAACTGATAAACATTTATATTAGACAATGTTTGTTTAAATATAGCTTATAAAACAATGCTAGCTAGAAGTAAAACTAGTAAAACAATAGACATAATAATGTAAGGAAGAAGTACAGCTAGAAAACAATATATAATAGGTTTGTACCAACTTCCCAATTTGTAACGTCCTTTGTTCCGTCTCGTGGATCTTTCATGAATCGTTTAGGACACGTCTTATACGCATGTGCTAACATTATTCTGTACTCTAATATCATGTCAGATTAGAACGGGTTTAGGACTTTAAATTAGCACCGTATTAAAAACATTTAAGGAAACCTAACAGATAGGAAACCTTCCTGTTGACATGTGTGACGATTGTCATAACTGCGCATGTCATACATACCAGTACTTGGTATTGTCAGAGGATCGTTTGAACCGTACAGTAAACGGTTCACTAACGATCCCTGCACGGCTTGGATCACTGTCACAAGTCGGTTTGGAACAACTTTTAATCATTGCGCATGCCCGTGAACATCCCGTGGGCGGTACACTGCTTGTTTGGAACAAACCTAATATAACACGAAGGTCCTCACTATGTTGAACACTTATTGATAGCGATATGTAGCTGCAAATGCAAATGCTAAAATAAATATCAAGGGAGTTCGTGGAGTCGGCTCATGTTGACATTTTAAACTTTGTAGTCAATCCTAAACTGCCTGAAGAAAATGATTTCAGCATTAGTTGAAAGGACTTCACCATACTGAAATATCTAATGTCGCATGCTATTTTGAACTGGGACCTAATTTTTCTACCCACATTCTTGTCTCACTCGACAGAATATATAATATATTTTTTTTTTTGTTGAAGGTAAATGTACTCTTGTTATCCATGTTTAAACAATCTCTAAAGCAGACAAATTAAACATTCTTAGAATGTGCTAACCATGTTTTTTTAAAGTAGAAATATAATTAAACAAAAATGTTTGTGTTGAGGGATAAAATAAACGTGGGATTTTACCCTTTTTTTTGTTCATCATTAGCACAGGTTTTATGTTCGGAGACTAGAGGTAGTTAAGGTGAATAGTAGTGTTTGGCTAATGTAGCAGACGAGATGGTACGGTCGGGTAAGTAGCACTACCTCTGTATTTGTCCTGTTGGCAGAGGGGAAAAAGGTTTTAAACAACTGTTGGCTGCATTATCCGGTTTGGAGTGTGGCCAAAATCCCAGTGCCTTGTTTTAGATCCCTAAGCATTGTTAAATAATGGCACAGAGCTCCAGTATTAATTCCACCCAGGTTAAATCTGTTTTTCTTGACATTCTTAATAATTATCGATTTGTAATTTCTACTAACTTATATTATCTCATCCCTCCAAATATTCAATATTGTTAAAAATCCAATATCTTTATGATTATACTATCCTTTCACTTTGATTTTTAATAATAATATTATCTTCCTTCTTAAGTTAAACAATGTTATACTGCAAGCTTTGTATAAGATTCCATCTCACTTTTTTAGAAAATTTTCTGGATGGATAAAGTACTCAAATGATCAGCATAACCATAATATGATAATCACAATGTAGAAAAACTCTAGAACTTCAGCATGATGCAAACCGATGAAGTCTACGTTTAAGTAGTATTTATTGCTGCTGAATAGATGATTTCCTTTGGTTAATAAAAAAAAAAAAAAAATTACTTAATCTCCAGAAGGGAGAAAAAGATAACTTTCACCTTAGTTTACAGGAAGGAAAGTTACTCATTGCAACATTGAACAGGGAGTAACGAAAAATAAGGTAATCAGAAACTCTCATGATTCCCTCCAGTGTTATCCTAGATAAAGCACAAGAAAGTAAGGTTGGGGTTTATTACTTAATTTTATTTATTAAGTTTTGTTTGATTTCCAAATATATAATGTCATCTTCACAATGTAACCTCCACAAAGGTTTTCATGGGGATTCATCAGACAAACAATCAGATTAAAGGTGAAATCATAATTTCAAAATGTAGACAACCTTATATACATGTATAATACGCATCAGTTGGCAATACCGTTCAATATATATCTCAGTTACCAGCTGATCCTCCCATCTAATTTTAGTATTGAATTTAAAATAATTAATATACATACATACTTTAGATTTAACGTGAGTAAACTTATTTAGTAAATAGTTAAATATTACATTTAACTATTTTTTTGTCTTTTCTGTTTAAAGTAAATATACAAATATTTAATTCATTAGTAGTTTTGACGGAGATTTTGTAGTATTTAGTTTACATTATGGTATTGTTTGTTACATCTAAGGAATAATCAGTGTATTGTCTACCACAAGAATAATTACAATTTTTTAAACAAAAAAAATTAAAAATTGTAAAACCGGTTTCGACTTACCGTCATCGTCAGTTTGTTGATATCTAAACCAATGAAGTGACAAAAGTGACTCAAGTTGCAAAAAAATCTTAGATTATATGCATAATTCAGATTTAGAAACGTGTACAATACAAAGAAGGTCATAAAATATTTTATACAACCTTTTAGGGACGTAGAGTAAGGTCACCTACCCCATTTCCCAAAAAATATATTATATTTTCCGTGTGGTTGAGCAAAATAAAATGTTCGTTCATTTTCAAACATTTTAGCCCTCTCTTTAGAAAATAAAAGGGGATTTTCAAATATTGTGTTTTCTCAACAAAAGGTCGTTTCTATCTTTAAAGGAAATTATATATAAATTTATATATATATTTATATTGTTTAGGTATTTGCTCTTTTATAACCCGGAAAAACACTTTTCCATTTCAAAAGAGGTTGAGCTTTTTCGAAAGAACATTCTTACGGCCATTTGAGTAGTGGGAGGGTTCTGACTAGGATTTTCCTAAGGCAATGAAATGGTGGTTAACCTTACTGGGTTTTACCACAACTGTTCATTTTTGTTATAACCTTCATTTTTGGATAACCTTCAGCATGCTTCTTTTTTAATGAAGGTTTTCCTGGATATCTTTTCAATGGATTCGTTTTATTGTTCCTTTTTTAAAAAATATAAATTGTGCAAATGGCAAAAAGAAAACTACTCATAACGTGTCCAAAACACGGAAATTACATTATTTGGGCTATAATTTTACTTTTGCACTTTATTTCAGGAAGGGTAATAGTAGAAATGGGGCCAATGGAAGCCGAGCTTTCGGTCATTTAATGTTTTTCCTGCATTGATTGTTCTGATAATTTATAATAATTCATAGTTTTACCCTCTTAAGTATAGAACAGGTATAATGAAGTAAGTTTTACTCCCTTCAGCACACAACAGTTAGATGAAAGTTAGTTTTACTCTCTTAAGCACACAACAGTTAGATGAAAGTTAGTTTTACTCTCTTAAGCACACAACAGTTAGATGAAAGTTAGCTTTTCTCCTTTAAGCACACAACAGTTATAATAAAGTTAATTTTACCTTATTAAGCACACAACAGTTAGATGAAAGTTAATTTTACTCCCTTAAACATACAACAGTTAGATGAAAGGTATTTTTACTCCTTTAAGCACAAAACAGTTAGATGAAAGTTAGTTTTACTCCCTTAAGCACATAACAGTTAGATGAAAGTTAGTTTTACTGCCTTAAGCACACAAAAGTTAGATGAAAGTTTGCTTTTCTCCTTTGAGAACACAACAGTTATAATAAAGTTAATTTTACTCTCTTGAGCACACCACAGTTAGATGAAAGTTAGTTTTACTTCCTTAAGCACTCAACAGTTTGATGAAAGTTAGTTTTACTTTATTAAGCACACAACAATTAGATGAAAGTTAATTTTACTGCCTTAAGCACATAGCAGTTAGATGAAAGTTAGTTTTACTCCCTTAAGCTCACAACAGTTATATGAAAGTTAGTTTTACTCCCTAAAGCACGCAACAGTTAGATGAAAGTTAGCTTACCTCTCTTAAGCACACAACAGTTTAGATAAAAGTTAGTTTTACTCCCTTAAACACACAACAGTTAAAAGAAAGCAAGGTGATTTGTCTCATTTTGTGCTGCAACTAATATTACCTTCCTGCAGAGATCCCCTGTGTAGAGGTTAAACGAATAAAAGCCAGTGAATGCGGTTAAGAAAACTTGTAATAATGATATTTGAATATAATAAGAAGTATAACAAGTACATACGGGTAAAGAAATGGTGTTCACGGTACGGCGTCGTAAAAAAGGTAGAACCTTCTTGGGCTCCGCTAGGTAGCGGTACCAGTAGGGTCGTAGCAGTGTTGCCATTTATTGAATAAAAAAACTATAACTTCTACACCCTGTATTATTTAGTGATCTGGAAAAATTCCTAAAACAAAATAATTATAGTACTAGATTTTGACTAGTCAGTAGTAGTATTATAGTACTAGTCTTGAGAAAACGACATATTGAGAATAGTTTCTTTATTTTTCCCGTCTATAGTAACATTAGGTATATATTAATTGCTTCGGGTTTTCATTTAATATGGACAATCCATTAATATGGAGAATCCATATTGTAATATTAATGATGTTGAAACGAGGAGTAGAAACAAACCCCTTTTTCTTAGAAGAACATTATAAAATCTTGATATCAGACCCATATATTTTGACTTTTTGGGGCTCCGACATTTTTCATTCTCTCACAAAATTCATTCGAGAAGAGTGGGAGTTAGGAACGTTTTTCGCATAACTTTTGCCCCGGTCGTAAGACATGTAAGGTAGTTTGCTCACGAGACGATGCCTCGTTCAAAGGGAATAACTAAATCGGCCGAGGCCTGAGAAGTAACCAACCCTCAAGAAAATCTGAAATTCAAATTTTTCAAGAAAAATCTCTATCTCTTCCTGCCGGAGAGTAGAGCTCTTCTTTATTTCATATTTCCATCAAGTCGAGATAAAAGTATTCTGAGAACATTTTTAGTGTAAATAACGTGCATAACTTTTGCTCTAAACTTTGTTTTTAAAATAATATTAATTGATTTTTAAATTTCTTATCCTGAATAGTTATTATAGTTGAATAGATTCGCTATCAATATTTGGAACAGATTGATAGAGATGTTATCTTATACATCCGAGTAATCACTATTTTTTAAAAAAAACATCATAACTTTCTTTGCTATGTTCATCACACTAACAAAAGAATCAGTTTCGGGCTCACCGAATTCATCTTATCTTCTTGCTAATACCATTCTGAGAATTTCCGCATCTTTTAAAGTTTAAAACTTTGTTATTTCTCAATTATACGAAATCATAAACATCGTCTTTCTTGTTATCATATAATTTAATATTACCGGATCTAGAGTATTGATCTCTAAGCATTAATTGTAATTTAAATAAGTGATTGAAAGTCACGAGGATAACAATCCGTTGTTTATTCATTATAATACAACCGTGATAATTTTATGGATATATTCATGGCATCGTTAAAGAAAATGAATGCATAATTTTGCCTTCTAAGTTATTATATTAAGTTATTTAACATGCATGTTAACCTCAAGCCATCTTTATACAGCGTGTAAAGAAAGGTATATTTTTTCGACTTTAGGATTTTGTTAGTGCAGAAGTAGATTTTGCGAGTCATATAATAATTAAAGTAATAATAATAATCAGAGCGCAACAGGACGTGGAGACTAAGACCTGCCAAAGGGGCTTCTACAACTACATAATGTAAAGTAAAGGATAACACGAGGATTGCGTGACGCTTCATCAGCAGAATGTACCTCATTATTGTGACTTACGCAGTACGCAGTCGGATAATAAATAAGTATCACATTTGATTGCTTTAGGCAATAAAAGAACTAGTGATGACATATTGCAGGTGTCAAAACTTATTTCTTTGCATCATTTTCGACTCTATCAACTGTGGATAGAGTTACAGCTCTATAGACTGTTTCAGTCCATTAGATAAAAAAAACTATAACTTCTACACCCTGTATTATTTAGTGATCTGGAAAAATTCCTAAAACAAAATAATTATAGTACTAGATTTTGACTAGTCAGTAGTAGTATTATAGTACTAGTCTTGAGAAAACGACATATTGAGAATAGTTTCTTTATTTTTCCCGTCTATAGTAACATTAGGTATATATTAATTGCTTCGGGTTTTCATTTAATATGGACAATCCATTAATATGGAGAATCCATATTGTAATATTAATGATGTTGAAACGAGGAGTAGAAACAAACCCCTTTTTCTTAGAAGAACATTATAAAATCTTGATATCAGACCCATATATTTTGACTTTTTGGGGCTCCGACATTTTTCATTCTCTCACAAAATTCATTCGAGAAGAGTGGGAGTTAGGAACGTTTTTCGCATAACTTTTGCCCCGGTCGTAAGACATGTAAGGTAGTTTGCTCACGAGACGATGCCTCGTTCAAAGAGAATAACTAAGTCGGCCGAGGCCTGAGAAGTAACCAACCCTCAAGAAAATCTGAAATTCAAATTTTTCAAGAAAAATCTCTATCTCTTCCTGCCGGAGAGTAGAGCTCTTCTTTATTTCATATTTCCATCAAGTCGAGTTAAAAGTATTCTGAGAACATTTTTAGTGTAAATAACGTGCATAACTTTTGCTCTAAACTTTGTTTTTAAAATAATATTAATTGATTTTTAAATTTCTTATCCTGAATAGTTATTATAGTTGAATAGATTCGCTATCAATATTTGGAACAGATTGATAGAGATGTTATCTTATACATCCGAGTAATCACTATTTTTTAAAAAAAAACATCATAACTTTCTTTGCTATGTTCATCACACTAACAAAAGAATCAGTTTCGGGCTCACCGAATTCATCTTATCTTCTTGCTAATACCATTCTGAGAATTTCCGCATCTTTTAAAGTTTAAAACTTTGTTATTTCTCAATTATACGAAATCATAAACATCGTCTTTCTTGTTATCATATAATTTAATATTACCGGATCTAGAGTATTGATCTCTAAGCATTAATTGTAATTTAAATAAGTGATTGAAAGTCACGAGGATAACAATCCGTTGTTTATTCATTATAATACAACCGTGATAATTTTATGGATATATTCATGGCATCGTTAAAGAAAATGAATGCATAATTTTGCCTTCTAAGTTATTATATTAAGTTATTTAACATGCATGTTAACCTCAAGCCATCTTTATACAGCGTGTAAAGAAAGGTATATTTTTTCGACTTTAGGATNAAAAAAAATAAAAAAAATTGATAACACAACTTAATATGGTCAAATGACGTATTAACACTTCTTGCAATGTTCGCATCTATAGTAACTAAACATTATTCCAGGAAAGAAATAAATGGACCACTTCTGTCAACTCTCATACAGCTGGTGGCTTGATCATTGTAACAGATCCTTCCAAAACTTCTTTGCAGGGGCCTACGGCTAGCAGCTCTAAGCTTCATTCAGGAAATGATGGAATAACAAGTAGCACCATTATATTCTTCATTATTATGGAGTTATGCAAGGTCTAAAAAGTAAACTTGAGCTAGTACTAAATTAGCTTATATCTCACTTAACTTTCTGCAAATTTCCAACTTCTCTTAACTTTTGCAAACCTCGTAGTAAATTTAGTAAGTGTATAAGTTACGGGCATTTTGCTGTTAAGTTCGTCTTACTTACGCCAGCCTGTCTACGTTGAAAGTGTTCTGTGTTACAACCTACTGTCTATCATATGGAGCCTTTGACGTACTAAGTACAATACAATACCGGTTCGATGTCCCACTCTGAGCTTCAACCAATAATTGCAGTCACTCTTGATCCACGGACGGGTTTATATCTCACTGTTGCTTAAGTTCAAAGTTAGATAGTTGAGTTCAACTGACTAACCTAATGAGTCTACCACGTTCTGTGTACCCCACTGTACTGGCTTCAAGTCTATGTTACTACTAGCTACTGTGTACACCTGGTCTACAGGTTATACTACTCTGTATCTTATCTTTTTGCCAGCTTCATTAAACACCTGCTTGATGATTTCCGACCCACCAACCAACGCTAGGAGCGTGATACAAAGCTGGGCAAGTTACCACATACATTATTCATCTTACTCTATCGTTACTTTTTTTAAAAAACTGTCATTATTTTAATAACCATAATTTAATGTTGACCCTTTTTATTTTCTTGTTAAACTTATTTATTATTTACTTTAAAAATTGACCGCAAAGTTCAAAGTATTATTTTTGTCAGAGTTGCCAGAGGCATTTTTTTTATCTTTTAGTGTCAACAATTGCTGAGCTGATTTCTTGACAACCTATTCGCGTTAACACTTTGGTCCTTTGGGCCGGATGACCCCATGCAAGTGGTTGATAAAGCTGGCAAGGAGATAAGTTAATATATTCGGGTATGAGCTAAGCTTTGATTCTTTGTTTTATCAGTAGAATTTTATATTCTTTATCACTTCATAGCGGTGCCTTTGTTTGTTCTTTATAAAAAAAATGTGATTTGAAAGAAAAAAAAAAATCTTCGTCTAATCGAATAGGTGATGTTAGAATATTTTCCCATCCTGAAATTCCAATTTTACATTTGAAACTCTCATTTACGCGAGCGTTGCGCGTGAACTCATGGACGGATCACGCTGTCCAACGAACTTAGCATGAGTATTAGTAAACGAAACATGATATAGACCGAATTTGAACAAAATCGTCCAATTTTTACTCAAGTTATTGTCGGACACGTAAACGTTACTGACAGATAGACAGGATGTATAGTTTTTTGAATGTAAGAAGCTCGCTTATGCTCGCTTCAATTATTTTGCAGAGATAGATTGAGTGACTCTTTGAGTTGGAGTAGGTTGTGATTCTCGGAAGCCCTGATCTTGCTATAATTGCAATACAAATAAGGAAAGAGATGGAAGTTTTTTTAATGGAAAGAGCTGCGGAATAAATCGCCATAGAATAAAGACTCTTCACTAATAACTACGACTCTCACTAATGATTTCCTTTAATGATTTANATGTCCAACATCTAGGGATTTCTAGCAAATGACCAGTGCTACGACGTTAGGACGGTGGCTTTAGGCAAATGTATTATAGTTTTAATTATATATGCGTGTATTATAGTGTGTAAAATTAGATATTTAAATTCTTAAAGTAAATTTTCAGCGTCTTATAGTATGAAATATTTTGGTGTTTCGTGTTCGGTTGGAAAGCCGGGATGGTATTCTATTATTTTCCTCTTAGCGCAAAAAATAACCAGAGGTTTCCTTTTCAGTTTATGCACGAGATATAATCACTGGTAGTAGATATTACGTGTTAATTATTGATGTTGACATAATTAGTTTAAAAATCTTATATGAATCCGTTGTCCTTTAATGATATTAAAGGACAACCAATCCCATATTCTTTATAGAACTTAAAGGTGCGTGTTTTCCTGAAGCATATAGTAATAAATATGTATTGAATATTGAAAAAATAGATAATCATGAATCATGATTATCATAAGTTGATATCCAAAGGGTATGGTAGTAGTACAGAGGATAAGGGGTAAGGAAGCCACCTTGAATTTTTAGTATTCCACTAACCACACATCTCCTTTTTAACTATTCTAAAATGTATCACTACACTACACAAAAACTTCTGCTTNCTGATTTAAAATGTCATTTAAGTTAATTGTAGCTTAAAAGCGATTGATTTTTTAAACAATAAACTGGATAATAATAGAATAACAGATTTCAAAATGATTGAAGTCAATGATCTGATTTATAATTAGTAAACTGACTTAATTCTTATACTGATTACTATTCTGTTACTGATAAATTCTGTCAATTAACTGATTGATTTTATTTAATACGTTTAGTTTTCCGAGAACTAATATTAACATTAGAACTTGTAGAATGAACTAATTACATCAGCAGTTCACTGCCATTGGACGAAAGTCAGCATAAACTTACTTAAAATAAACATACATTATCATTGATTTTAACATTGTCGTTTGCGATTCAAAAGAGCATTTATTGATGTACGCAAAGCGCATTTAAAGAGAAATTCGAGGGAAAATATAGTATATTTTAAATTTCGGTGGGTTCATACGATTTAAGGTACCTTTAGATCTCTTTATATCCGCAATGAACTAAGAGCAACTCTTGATGTACACGGTTGAAGGTATCCTTAGATCTCTTTATGCTTGAAATAAACTAAGAGAAACTCTTGATGTACACGGTTGAAGGTATCCTTAGATCTCTTTATATTCGCAATGTACAAAGAACAATTCTGGATTTACACGATTGAAGGTATCCTTAGATCTCTTTATACCGCAATGAACAAAGAACAATTAATTCTTGATTTACACGATTGAAGGTATCCTTAGATCTCTTTATACCNTCCGCCATTTTGGAACGGGAGTAGATAGAAAGCTTGGGTTTGCAGAAAATGTTTTCTTTTTTTACGACTTTTCCAAAAATATATCACTTTATGGGCGTTCCAATTTAAAATTTCAAAGTTGAATCCAATATTGGCGGCAACCAACATGGCGGAAAAAATTATTACCCTCCAAGAAAGTAGTTTTTAATGAATGATACAGATACCTGCGAACCGGAACTTAATACCTTAATTATAACCGGAGATATTAAGCCGTTTCCGAACTTTTGGATCACTGTATGTACAATATATAATATTACTGTTGTTATTTTAAAAGTGCAATTTGGCTGTCAGTGTCAGTAATTCATAATATAGAAGCATAGTTTATTTTTTACGCGAGCTCTAGCAGTTGGAGTACTAAAGAAAGTTATTGATTATTCTTAATAATTTATGAATAATGAAATCGTTTTATGAGATATTTACGAGACCCAAAATACCTTAGAAAATTATGTTTAAATAATTACTTACGGAAAAAAGCAGAGATAGAACAAAAAAAATTGGGCTGCCTCTCTTGTTTTTTTGTATAAATATATTTATATTTTATTTGGGCTGTCCTATTGTCTATCTCTTTATCGTGGATTTTTTTGGGGGGAAAATGACTTTTTGATATTACAGTTGTTACAGGCACTAAGTTGTTAAACTTAATTTTTTCTTTGGTAAAATAGAGGGCCTTCTTTAAACTTTGGATTTTTGAATGCTTTGTCAGCCCATGCCGACGATCTTGATTAATAATAATAACTTTTTAGCTACTTTTTAACAGGAGGGCCAACATCTCCTATTCCCTAAAAAAAAAAAAAAAATAAAAAATTGATAACACAACTTAATATGGTCAAATGACGTATTAACACTTCTTGCAATGTTCGCATCTATAGTAACTAAACATTATTCCAGGAAAGAAATAAATGGACCACTTCTGTCAACTCTCATACAGCTGGTGGCTTGATCATTGTAACAGATCCTTCCAAAACTTCTTTGCAGGGGCCTACGGCTAGCAGCTCTAAGCTTCATTCAGGAAATGATGGAATAACAAGTAGCACCATTATATTCTTCATTATTATGGAGTTATGCAAGGTCTAAAAAGTAAACTTGAGCTAGTACTAAATTAGCTTATATCTCACTTAACTTTCTGCAAATTTCCAACTTCTCTTAACTTTTGCAAACCTCGTAGTAAATTTAGTAAGTGTATAAGTTACGGGCATTTTGCTGTTAAGTTCGTCTTACTTACGCCAGCCTGTCTACGTTGAAAGTGTTCTGTGTTACAACCTACTGTCTATCATATGGAGCCTTTGACGTACTAAGTACAATACAATACCGGTTCGATGTCCCACTCTGAGCTTCAACCAATAATTGCAGTCACTCTTGATCCACGGACGGGTTTATATCTCACTGTTGCTTAAGTTCAAAGTTAGATAGTTGAGTTCAACTGACTAACCTAATGAGTCTACCACGTTCTGTGTACCCCACTGTACTGGCTTCAAGTCTATGTTACTACTAGCTACTGTGTACACCTGGTCTACAGGTTATACTACTCTGTATCTTATCTTTTTGCCAGCTTCATTAAACACCTGCATGATGATTTCCGACCCACCAACCAACGCTGGGAGCGTGATACAAAGCTGGGCAAGTTACCACATACATTATTCATCTTACTCTATCGTTACTTTTTTTAAAAAACTGTCATTATTTTAATAACCATAATTTAATGTTGACCCTTTTTATTTTCTTGTTAAACTTATTTATTATTTACTTTAAAAATTGACCGCAAAGTTCAAAGTATTATTTTTGTCAGAGTTGCCAGAGGCATTTTTTTTATCTTTTAGTGTCAACAATTGCTGAGCTGATTTCTTGACAACCTATTCGCGTTAACACTTTGGTCCTTTGGGCCGGATGACCCCATGCAAGTGGTTGATAAAGCTGGCAAGGAGATAAGTTAATATATTCGGGTATGAGCTAAGCTTTGATTCTTTGTTTTATCAGTAGAATTTTATATCAAGAGGGTTTGAATAATATTGATTTGAAATGTCATTACAACCATTGGTTTTTTTATATTAATTTTTATTTGGTTTCAGTATGCTAATTCTAAGAAATTCAACTATGGCCCCTAAGAAGTTGTGATTAACTCCATTGGATTATTATTTGCGGGGTTATTTTAAATCAATGGTTTATTTAAACAAATCAAAAAATTATTATCGAACGTTTCACGGCATTAAATATAATTTATTTGATAAAGTATTCGACAATTGGGTTCAACGAATTTTTTATGCAAACAAATCAGATGCCGACCTAAATTATATTTTACCCGATTCAAACGACATTAGTTGTGCTTCAAAATAAATGCACCATATTGGTTATATCTTAAAATATTTTTGTTTTATTTTATTCTAAAATAATGATTTTTTTTTTTTTTTTTTCTTAT
>KZ651163.1:495347-509643 GCA_001010745.2 Gerris buenoi | reverse complement strand
ACCCTTAAAAAATAAAAATATCACAACTCTATCGACTGGACTTTTAATAAACAAGTACATTACGTGATAATGTGATGACCATAACTTATTTATTTCTCCAATGCAAATGTAAATCAGCCTTGACAAAACTAATAAGGTAAATTGTAATCTCTAGGGAAGAAAAAGTTTTAAATCTGTAACTGAATAAAAAAGTACTTGAACAGGTGCAATCTCTAAAATATTTAAACTCCATCATCAGAAGAGATTGCAAAATCAATGTGGGAATAAATGCAAGGGCAACTGTTGTGGATAAATTGTTACACGCACTTAAAAAAACGTTTATTAATAAACGAGAGGTTTCTTTAAAGACTAAAATGCTAACTTATAAGAATACGTAAATCCCAACACTGACCTAAGGATCAGAGTATTGAAAGATAACGCAAAAAGAAGCAGCTATTTTGTAGCGTTCATCAGGAAAAGTCGAAGAGAAGATCCGAATAGGTCGTATCAGAAACCAAATCTTCCAAGACAAGCTGCAAATAAATTTGGTGGAAGAAATTATCAGGCACCATCAACTATGATGGTTTGTGCACGCAATTAGAATAAGAGAAGGACGCTTTCCTAAACATGTATGTAAAGCTAAGCCCCAAGAGGAGAGACCCCACACCAGGGTCTCTGGGAGAACAATATAAGGTAGTTACTCAAGGAGGAAGTGTTACCTAGAACCGGGCTCGGTGTCAGGTGGAAGATCATTCTGAATGGATATCTTTTTATCTAAGTTCTATAACCTGCGGAGAAAGAGGTCTCGATTAAGTAAGTAAGTTAACTTGGAAGTACAAAAGGTTCTGAACAAATAAATGGAGTCCAAAACTTACTTACTTCTTCAATGCAATGAAAATGCAGAAATATTAGACAATGTTGGACGGTACTTCAATTGCTTAACAAATCACGACAAAATAGGTATCACAATGACTAGAACTTTAGTTAGTTTAGAACTTGGTTGAACTTTTAGTTGTTGTTGTGATTGATCTAAATAAGTGGAAATATCATCATCTTGAGTGCTCAGTGCTGTTAAGACCAAGGTCTATCCAGGCCATGTTTGATGAAAACTATGAAAATGATTATGGATTTCTGCATAGAAATGAGTCTAGTAACGATGGCTGAATGGAGAAATGAAGGTGGCCGCTGTGAGCGAGGCAAGTGTGGAGATGAGATGCAGGGAGGTTAGCCCAGGCAACAGGTGGTTCACCTATTTCCCGGAGTAGTAGCCTCTCCGAGTTGATTTAATTCTAAACTAAAACAATACCTCTGGATTCGATACAACGGAAACAGATGATGCCAGACTTTTCTTTGGTACGCTCCAGTCCACAACAAATCCAAGACTCACCATTTTCCCTCTAGGTTTTATTTATTTATCTATATTTTCTAAACGTTGCATAGAAATAACAATAAAACCTTCAGCTGCTTTGGGGGCACGTATAGAAACCATATAATTTAAAGGCGTATAACAAAAGCAGAACGTATTTTCTTTTAACTTCATTAAACGAACGAATTGTAGTTGAGCTTTTTTTTAGAGAAGGAATCAGAAGAGGACTTCAATCAGTCTTCTATAAAACAAATTTCAAATCTCTTTTTCAAATACATAGTTTTTCTCTAATACTAGAAAGGAAGATCAACTCATTTTCTTGACAAAAAAAAGCATGGTGCGATGTTTCTAGATAAGAATGGACGATATCTTTAAAGATCATAAAAAGAGATTCCTAGGATTTATATTATGAACTCTTTTCAATGTAATACATTCTATCTTCTCTTAAAAACAAACCATAATGCGCAAGTGCGTTTAATTTGACTCTTAGTGCAACGATAAAGATATTCCTAACCACTCACGGCCAATGACAACAGTTCTGCAAAATAATTTATATCTTCCGGTAGGTTAATTCACCTTACGTTTCTATCACTTTAATATCACGAGTAGGTTATTAAACCAAGAATGATCAATCTTGATGTGATTATTAGTGTGAAATGCCTCACCTCTGTGTGATATCATCCATTAGATTAGACGTATCCATTAGATACGTCGGTATTTCACCTCAGCTTCAAGCTAAGTTGAGTTGGTACTTTAACCACTCCAAGCGCCACTGAAGCCAATCCTCGGGATATGGACTAAATTTCCTAGAATTCATCGTATTTTCATTCATTTTATTGCAGGTGCACTAAACTTTGTGTAACCTAGTTTCTAGAAAATGATTTGTGTTCTTAAGCTCAATTAGACATTTTCTGTTATATACTTTGTAAAAAATTTACAAGTGTAATTTATCCCTCCGAAAAAAAACTTATCTTGAAAAAACTTCTAGACCCCTCCCAAAAATACCTACATTGGGGGCAAAGTCTCCAATTTCATTAGTCCATAACCTTATTTCGTTTTCGTTTGGTAATTTTTTTCGCATTCACTCCAGGGCTCCAGACGTTTTAACGTGCCATAAGGAACTTCGTTCTAATAATTGGTCATAAAAGCAAAACATCATAAATTGGACTCGAGGAATCTGCTATTCAAATTGACAGAGTATTATAACGGCAAACCTAATTGCAAATGTTGCAAGTTAAGTCCAGACTGTTATCAGCAATACTGTTGTTGTTAGAGTTTCAATAATGTATAGCCAATTAAGAGTTAAGTTATTAATGACTAACAGACTAGCTTGACTCTAACTACTCCGCATAATATAATGTCAGACATTATTATTGTGTCTAGACCACATTTGGTATTTAATATTTATTGAATATTTTACATACAACTGAAAATAGACTGTCAATTGTTGTAGCACATACCTACCTCGTATCCTATCATGTACTTTACTGATTTTATGCTTTTACAAGCTATTATTGTCAAATTCGTTTTATTAATTCGTCGTATTAGATGATTAATAATTTTATTCGAATTTATTTTGTTAATTGTTTCCCCCGTTTTTTTAATCTGTCAAATTGTTTTGATTTTTTACTTGAATTAAAGTATCAAATAAGCAAAAGTTAAAGTCTCGTCCAGACTGCCGAACCGAACAGAGGAATCGAGCCGAGCATTGGTCTCTACGCATGCCCAGTCTAAAGTGCGTCTGCGCATATCACTCTGGGCATGCGCTGAGACCAATATTCGGCTCGTTTCCTCTGTTCGGTTCGGCAGTCTGGACGAAGCTTAAGAAGCGCACACGGTTCAAAGAAATCTGAGGCTATCTGCGAGTTACTTTCGATAAACAATAAAATTTTCATACATATCATTTTAAAGCTATAGGTTAAATTAATTATGTTTGTGCCTATGTAGAAGAGAAACAAATGAGTGCAGAAGGTTGAAACTTATAAGAGATCAGCAATGGGCTAATTATGGCCTACTAACTAAATTTCATTAAAATTGGACAAATAGTTTTTAAGATATGGTAGTTCGCAAAAATTGAGCGACAGACCGAAAGACAGACCAAAACTGACAGAATCAAAAATGATCCTTGATGCCTGAAACGGATTTTTGTCTTGGAATGTTTAAAATCAGAGAGCTAACTTTTTTTCGTTCTTCAGGACGATCACATAGCTTCTGTTACCTTCGGTAAGCTCAGAAGTAACAAAGGATATATTTAAATTTTTTGAAGGTACAACGACAAAACAGAATATAAAAAATTTAAAAAACAGTTTTACATTCCTGATTACAAAATAGAATCACGGATAACATGATTACATCTGATATCTAGTTATCTTAAGAAATGTATTTGTTCCTGAGAGTGTATAATGCAATAATATTGTTCAGGCAGTTTGAGCACTACACTGCCGTGTTTCCGGAAACTAATTAATTACACAGTGGCACTTCATTAAGCGTCACATTGAGACGACCTCGTTGCATGTTACACTCCAATCCCGCATGCAGAGGAAAAGAGGTTTTGCATAATTTAATTTAATGAAATAAATGAAACCAGGATCCTTGTACTTAATGCGAGCAAGAGTATCTGATGAAAATAAATTTAGTGAAACATTTAAATAAGTTATTAAAAAACGTTAATTACACTAGGATTTTTTTATTAAACTAGGGACTTTCAGCCTAGACTATTAAACATTATATTGTATTAGATTTTGCTTTCCATCTTACCAAAGGTAACGAAAGCTATGTGATCGTTCTGAAGAACGAAAATATTTTATGTCTCAAATCTCATTCATATAAGAGGTCATAATTAGCCAATTATTGGTCCCAAATAGGTTTCTACCTTTTGTGCCCATTTATCTTCCACATGCGCCCACAGATACATTTATTTACACCTATCTATAGCTTTTGAAGTACATATAATTATGTGATTATTATGGTTTGTCGCAGTAGCACAGATAGCCCCAGATTAATGTCATCCGTCTGCGCTCTTTACATGTTGCTAAATTGATACTCTATTCATCCAAAAAAACCAAAACAATTTTGACAGATTATAAAACGGGGGAAAAATACGCGAGGAACTTTGTGCCACACAAATTGGCAGAGGCCATAATATGCATTTCCATCATTAAACAATTAAACTGAAGATGTGTTAACATATTTGTCATTAAAGACCTTTTATATGAACTGATGATGACATATTAAAGATTTTGGTATCAAACATCAGCTGGTTTGATTACTGTGCATAAATGATAAACTATTACGTTTTGAAATGTATGCTGAATAAATCTAAAGATCCCCAAAAAAATCTTCGTTGAAATGCAAATTTTAAACATTTTTAACTCAGCAATTACTGAGGTTACTAACAAAATGAACTTGCCAAAAAAATAGTTGGACTTGTGAAAGAAAGGACTTTTCTGGAAGATATTGTTGCCTATTAATTAATATTGTCTATATTAAAGCAATGAACTTACTGCCAAGAAAAATAAGTAGAAAATTTGAAAAAGAAAATTATTGTATATTAATTAATATTGTGTATATCAATTCATAAAGAGCACATCTCTCTATAATTTATTATGTCCAATAATCCAATGCAGGGTATTGAATTTCGTGATAAAGTTATCTCAAATAAAGATGATGTATTCAGGATTTCCTTACTGGTACTTAGCAAAGAGCAGTAAATGGATGAAGAAGACGGAGAGTTGAAATAAACTCCAGGAAAGATCTGGAGAAAGGGGAAACGAATATTCGAAATTTGAGGCCCTCAGGCTGGAGTTTATTAAAGAAGCTTAAACTTGGGGTCGCTCTAATATTGGAAGCATTTATTGACTCCTTTATGTACCCCCTCCACTTCTCATCTTCTTTCAGCTGATAATATTAGTTCCATCCTTGCAATATAGATCTCATCATAACTATTCACTCCTTAACATTTATTTCATTCATTATGATTATTGACTATAAAAATAATATAAAAGATAGTCCTGCCAGTTTAATTAAATAAAAATTTACTACTTTAAGAAAACTATTTGTGCTAAAGCAATATTTTTGAAGAGCTTCACTTTATCTAAATCCAAAAAGTCTTTTAATATACTTTAATAACTGAAATTGAGGATCCTATAGGCAATGGTTTATTGCTGGAATATAAAAAAGTTTTGGCTTTATTAGTACCAAGAGGAAAATTTGAAGAGATTTGCATGTCTTCCATTATAGTTAACTACCTTCTTAAAGAATTTGTTAAAATTTATAAACAGCGAAGATTTAACTAACTAACCCACAGGTAAGGAGCCTAGACCTGTAAATGGGAGCTAAAAGGGAAGCTGTAGGCTTAATTTAAATGGTGTAAGACTGAATTACTTCAAGTTGTTTTGATAACTAGGAAAGAGTATAGTAGTGGTAAACAGGTATAGGTATACAAATAAAAAATGATCAGTAAGAGACTCATCAACGATTTTAATCAAACTTCGTACACATTGTCTAAAATGCAGTTGAAACAGGCTTGCAGTTTAACCTGTTACCAACAGAAGTTTTTGTGAAGTGAAGTGATATATTTTATAATATTTTAAATTTAGTAAGCGTGAGNAACTTAAATGGTTTAATAAATTAGTTCCTCACAAAGAAAAGAAATAAGAGCAAAGTAAAAAAGGAAGGGGAATTGAGCCCAGACTGTTCTTCAGAAATTAGAAACTTAATTCTTTGTGAAGAGTATCTCTGGAGGATGCAAGTATAAATGATAATTATAATTTCAACCAAGGAAAGTGATATGTCACTGGAGAGGCAATACAGAAGAAAAATACCTCTGATTTTGCAGCGTCTCCAGTTGACAGAATCAATTTCTAATTTGGAATTGCGGCAAATTAGATGTGATCTTTGAGGAGGGGGTATAGAAATAAGGGGGAGATATTTATGATAATTTGTGACATTTTCGCTTAGTAAACTAACTATGGTACTTGATAGTAATTTATAAACCTATTATCAAATACAAAAGAAAATACAATAACAACATTAACAAAAGAAACTTCGAAGCAAATTATGGAAAGCCAGTAGTATTATTATATTAAATAAGTATTTTGTCACGGTAATTTTGTTATGTCATATATCTATTTTATTTAATTATGTATAGTACTTATGTAAAGAATATTAAACGTAAGTATAATAGTACAATTTTATGTTCTCCACACTTACTAATACAAATTAACCTGGTTTAACAAATGTACCGTGTTCTACACAAATATCAGATATTATACCATTACTTGGCATAGATTTACTGACTGGCTAGTCACAGGCCAGCCGAGTATTTTACAAATTATAGTATATTATAATTTACTAGTTTGCCTGAAATGGGCTCAATATCCAGAATATTAAAATAAATAATTCATAGAAAGTAAAGATAAAATATAAAATTAAAAATTAATAATTGGCTCACCAATTCCAACGGGCTATAACTGAATGCAATGTGTATCCTTTCATATTTACCTGAAATCAAAAGAAATAAGTTATTTTACAATAAAGAAAATGTGGAAAAATTATTGATTAAAAAATATGGTATACACTATCCTGCTTGATGTAAACAAATAAAAGCTGTTTCTTTTTTTTTAAAAAAATAGCTTTTTCTTTTCTTTAGATTTTCTTATTGAAAATATTAAAAATGCTACAGATATTAAATTCTTGTTCGCTTGGACAATCATGTGTTTTTTTTGTTTTTTTTTTTATAAAAAGTTCTAGTTTCTGTGCCCAGCATCGTAGCAAATTTGAAATTTTTCTTTTCTTTAGATTTTCTTATTGAAAATATTAAAAATGCTACAGATATTAAATTCTTGTTCGCTTGGACAATCATGTGTTTTTTTTTTGTTTTTTATAAAAAGTTCTAGTTTCTGTGCCCAGCATCGTAGCAAATTTGAAATTTTTATTTCAATTGTAATTTCTTATTTTAAAATAATGTATTTCTTCAAATTTTCAGATTCTTGGTGAACGCATTAAAATGAATATGATAAACGCTAGGGTGGAAATTTTTCTGAATGTTTATCTAAAATTATATCATAATCAAATAAGTTGATTATGGTCCACGCTTTTGTGCATTCTCGCAATTCTTTCCCCTTGCATTATTATACATTATATAAGATTAGAAAATGAAAATGTGATTCCTTTTTCTTTCTTAATTGTTGTATAAGTTTGTACAATATCAGAGAAGTTGAGATGAAAACTTCTTCGGGAGGGGATAGGGCAAAAAGTTGCTTAATTTTCGTACTTACAGAATCTTCAACCGCTTAAGAGCTTGTAGCAATTTAAACTTTAAGCTACAATTCTCACCCTTCTACCTCTTCGACCTCTCACATTTAAAAATGATTAACCCCTTGTGAGAATTTTTAATTTTGATAAAAAAAAGTACCCAGGTTCCCCTCGCTTCTACTTTCTTTAATTAGTTAAGTCCGAAGCAATTAGTAAAACAATAATAAAACTTAACATGGCGAGTGTAATTTTTATCCTACCGCGGAAACAACTTTAAACAAAAAAGTTGGGGGAAAAAATGAAATTATAACCGGGTTAAAACTGAGAGAGGGTTGAAACTCGCAAGAATATTAGCAATGCAAAAGTTTTCTATTTAGAAACTTTAATTACCATTTTATGCACAAGGAAAATAAAACAATTTATGAACGGACCATAAGGCTCTAAGTGTATAATATTATATTTTTTAAAGGTTTTAATAATGACATTTAATGGTTTTAATAAATGCGTTTAATGTTTTAATATAAAGACAGTTTATAAAAACGTTTAATGGTTTAATAAATAAGTTTAATGGTTTAATAAATACGTTTAATGGTTTAATAAAGACGTTTAATGATTTAATAAAGACGTTTAATGGTTTAATACATACGTTTATTGGATTAATAAAGACGTTTGATGGTTTAATAAATACGTTCAATAGTTTAATAAAGACTGTATTGTTTAATGGTTTCAATGAAGAAGAATTAATTGTTATTATAGACGTTAATTGATTTCAATAAAGATGTTCGATGGTTTCTATAAATACGTTTACTGGTTTTAATAAAAACTTTAATGGTTCAATAAAGATTTTATAAATTTGTTCATACAAAAAAATGTTTCTTAAATACGTCCAAAGATTTAATAAATTATACTGGTTTTAATAAATATGACTAAAGTTATTAGCATCAATAACGACGTTCTATAGTTTAATAAAGAAATTTAATAAGTTTTAAAATATGTGTAAATAAATAGAACCCAGACTTATTTTTAACTATATTTTGTATCTAAGTTACTCATAATAAATGAATAATAGTTAAATAAATTATATTGATTAAGTTGTTATCTAATTGAAAATAAAAGGTAATATTATACTGGCAGGATTCAATCCCTTTGGTTCATGACTGAAGTGGTAGTTGTTTAAAAATTCAAATATATTTTTTACACAAAACATCTAATGTATTTAAGAGGAGAGGAAAAAGGATTTTAGATTAAGGACTTTTGGATTTAACAGAAATCTAAAAGTAAAGGGGACGCAGACATCGGGATTTTGAATTAGAGGATAAAATAAAATTAGATTAAGAAGATGATGGAAGATAATAAACTTAATACAAACTGATAATACCATGATGATATAAAACTTAGATGAAACTGACTTAGATAAAAAAAAAAAAGTTTTGTATTTTATTCAAGTTGCGAGCAAGTTGATTGTTCAATTAAGCTAACTGAGATCTTACTTAGCTGTATAATATTTTAAGGGAAAACTTATTAAGAACCTTATTAGAAACTAGGAACAGGGTACAGCAACGTCAAAATATTGTAAAAATACCATTGAGCTGGACAAAATTCTTATACAAATGATTCTTTTTGCATTACACTGTAAAAAGTTTGTATTTTAAAATACTCTAAATTCTAGATGGCGGCTGAATTCGCTGATTTTTGCCAATTTGATTCTATTCTGTTTCTTCATATAATCTTGCTATATTCCTGAATTCACTGATTTTTGCCAATTTGATTCTATTCTGTTTCTGCATATAATCTTGCTATATTCCTGAATGTTCTGTCTTTATGGCATAGCAGGCTGTACAGTAAAGAAACTACATCGATTATATCACCTTCTCCTGTTGTTGCAAATGGCTGAAAATTATTAGCAGTTACATGCGCGATAAATGCTCTTGATATCCGTGGCTTGTCTGCTTTCTACAATGCAGTTTGTCTTTGAAATAATGCAGGAAGAAATAAGCACAGTTTATATTTTATTACATGTGCTAGATCCATTTTACTTGAAGAAGATGACAGATGACATAAACAATCAATGCAATAACAGAACTGGGTCACTAGTTGCCTCCTATTTCTTGAACTTAATGAATCCCACTGAATATATCGTTTTTGCCTTGTGATTTTGTTTCATTTTATAAGAAATCGCCTTGTTTCCTTTAACCTCTTCACATTTTCCATACAAATGGCTTTAAATGTTTCAACATTCACATTTCCAGCTGCTTTTTCGCAAAGTTAGCTCGTCCGAATGAGGTGAAATCGACCTCAGTAGCTGATTATTTTACCTCAATCTTCTTTGTCTCGTTTCTTTCGTGATGGATTTATATCTTTATGCTGTTTGCTAGACTCGTATGTCAGAAAAAAAAAGTTTATAGATACGTATGAAAATATTGCAAAAGTATGATGTATATGCTTCAGTATTTAAGTACGCATTCTGAGTGGACACTACCATTTTTAGGCAATAAATGCAGTTATAAAATAGGGACAAAAGAGCCAAAAATCGGCGAATTCAGCCGACATCTTGGATTTTGACTGATTTCCCGGGCCGGGATTAATGGGGATTTTGAGAATATTAAAATGTTCACGTACACTTTTAACATTATAATGCAGAAAGTATCATTTGTATTGCAATTTTGACTGCACCAGTGGGAGTATTACTGAGGAATTACATTGAATGTATAACGTTGGAATTCACATTGACTATAACGTCGTCTCCACTTATTCCGAATTGTTGTAACTCTATTGCAATTATAAGTGTATAACCATAATTTCGTTAACTCACACGTTAACGACATTCGACTGTTAACATTTTCTTTTTAATCAATTGTACAATAACGAAATATTTTTTTATGTACAAATGATGTTTTAAGAGGTCTGGTAGAATAATAACTAACAATTTAGTTATCTACTTCCTTGACATTCGTTACCTAATCTTGTTTTGCTGTTACCTCACCTGTTAGTCCAGTGTAAGAGTGAAAATGTTGGGGTGGGGAAAACTCTTGTAAAGGTGTTATTTTAGGGGTTGGTTTCTACTTTTGCTTGGGGGAGGTAAAAGATTCGATTACCCTCCCTCCACTTTCCTACAAGAGTTGTTACGAAATAACAAAAAAAGGGCCCTAAACCAAAAACTCTTAAATAAGACCGAGGAAGAAGGCCCGAAATCTTTTGGCCCTAAACTTTTCCGGTACTAAGAAATCTTATAGGGTAAGGAAAAAGAGAAAAGTAGGAAGATTTCACGAATTTCATTTAGATCTTTTTCTGGTCTTTTATTATTATTTCTTTTTTTTTCAGATTGAAACTTTAATTATGAATAATTTTGATTTATGAATTTCGGCTTCTTCGAACAAACCACGCCCTTCTTCATTTTAATTTTTACGGAATTTTTCTCGTTTTTTGAAAATAAAGTTTTTTCTGTACAGAAAAAAAGAAGAATAATAAGAATATCTGATTAACTTATTTTTCTTTACTTCTGCTTTTTTTTTTTTTATAATTCAATTTTTAAAACAAAAAGTAGTACTTGAAAGTTTTTCTTTTTTAATCCGTTAAGACAAATAGGAAAGTTTAATGAATTAAACATTTACTGCTGTCTTTTAAGTAAAGTTTATAATTACAATTTTTACAGTTTACATATTTCTATAGTGTACAAATATTTTACATTTCCTGTATTCTAATAAATGACTTATCATTCTTTAAATTAAATTATTTATACAAAGATCTTTCTTGACTTCATCATTAGGATAATGAAAGAGTATTTTTGTTCTCTTGTAAATAAATTATTAAATATATTGATCTGTCTTAAAAACGAAGAATATAAATAATACATTTTGGGTTATAACACGAGATTAAGTACGACCTTTTTTACTATTAAATTTTAACCAAGAGCTTTTTATTTGTTGCATAAAATGCTGAATAAATTGTTAAATATGTTGAAATGTGCTGTGCTTTAGTGACGTTTTAACGTGAAGTTGTAAAATATACGCGTGGCATTTAATTCCCAGCTAAATTATTAGGGTATAAGGAAGAATCTCAGTGATTTTATGACGACGCTGTCACCCAAGTAATGACGAGATATGTGGGTACTTTGCTTTAGGACGGTTCAGAGTTAAAATGCCTTTTTAAACCTTTGCCCTTTGCATTTATACAAGCTATTTACCGTAAATTCTCTCCGTTCCCCTTTTCTCAGGAGGGCAACTTTGATTTTCGTTAGGGCTAAGAAGTAATAAACAAAATAGCCTTGTGCTTGGAAAAACAAGGTGTCATCACGGATTCATGGACTGAAATTCTTTTCTTTAGCAGTTTTTCACATACAATCACAATTCACATACATAAAAGGCTGTTCTTTGTGTTTTATTTCACCCTTAACTCATCTTAATGTGAAGAACAGAAGGTTACAAATAAATACAGAAAACATAAAGAAGAAAACTGCTAGCTGAAATTTAACCTTATCTTACTAATAGTATCGATACTTTAAAACGATAAGGAAATGCTAAAGTAGTTATAAGTTGAAACCTAAAGGTTTATTTATGCAATGGAAAATTTTCAGTTCATAGTTAAACTGGGATTTATAGGTACTGTTTGAATAAATAGAAAACAATTTATCTAGTTCTCAATATATAACGTAGAAATGTAAAGAAACAGTTCTATAAATTATCTGTTTAGATTAGTTCCTTTTATAAATCATCTATTATTTTACTGATAGTTTGTTGGTGCTATAAAATGAGGGAAATATTTAACCCAGTATAAATGTGGTTTATTTAAAATGTATAGTAATAAATTTCTATTTATTTACTTCGAGACGCGGTCGCTGCTTGAAGACATTGGACTTCAATATATACAAGACCCTTCGAGACAAAGTCGCCACTGGAATACATTGGACTTCAATATATACAAGACCCTTCGAGACAAGGTCGCCACTGGAAGACATTGGACTTCAATATATTCAAGACACTTCGAGACAAGGTCGCCACTGGAAGACATTGGACTTCAATATATTCAAGACACTTCGAGACAAGGTCGCCACTGGAAGACATTGGACTTCAATATATACAAGACCCTTCGAGACAAGGTCTCGAATATATTTTTTTATTTTAGCATTGCTGTCTATTACTATATTACAGAAGTTTCGATTGGCTATTTTTTATACATATGAATAGACTCCTAACTAAGATTTGGAGAGTATTATATTCTTAGTAATGGAATGAATGATGTATAATATAGTCCTGATTCTATTCCTATAAGGCTTTGGAAACAAAACAATTTAGGCATTTCATTTAACTGCTAGGCCTACATGATAATAGGAAACATAGCCACTAATACCTAGCAAGAGCCCCGTGATGAGAGCGAGGTGAAGGCTAGTTGGTACTTCTATAGATTGTTACTCCCCTTTGTTTTTTATAATATAAATGACTGACTAAATAACTATCAAGACAAAGGGATGTTAAGTCCAATTTATTTTGGGACAAAGAAATATCACACTCCGGTTTTTATAAGGGGAATAACAGTTTAAAGAAGAACATTCAGTGCACCTTCTTAGATTGTTACTCCCCTCTGAAATTTCTATAAGGGGAGTAACAATCTAAAGAAGTGCCGGCTAGCTATCCGATATACACAATTATTTCTTTCTGGTAAAGATCCTTATTATCTTACTCTGATTTATCACCTTTACAGACCACAAGTAAATTAAAAATGTCTTGTTTTGTTTGCTCAAGAATGGATATATTTTTGGCAGAACATGAAAAAGATCAATTAATTTGGAATGAAGTTATCGCAAAAGAACAATAATCTTGCAGTGCCAACGTGACAAAGTCTGCACGTTGCCTTAAAAACGAGATTGAATCCCTTCAATCAGTACTATTCATCGCCAAAAAATCAATTTCGTAATATTTTAAATAGCCTTCAGCGAGGATTATTAAATGATACAATTCAATCCTCGGTTTTTCTAAGTAATGGGTTACCTTAATTAAGTGGCTTTAAATTTACGCTTACATAACGTCATCATACTTACCTTCGCATTTGATAGTCTTTACACAATTTATAAGCTATGTTCTAAAAATATTGTACACACTAATTCCTTTTAATTTTGCCGTTCATAGAAAATAAAAATCGGTCTGAGACAACTCAGACAAACTTTCTCATATATGAGTTCATTATTACTTTGCCCTGTGTTAATTATTATTAAAAATTTCATCAAAATTTATCATAAAAATAACTTCTCCCGGGCGGGGAATCGAACCTCGGTTTTTCTAAGTAATGGGTTACCTTAATTAAGTGGCTTTAAATTTACGCTTACATAACGTCATCATACTTACCTTCGCATTTGATAGTCTTTACACAATTTATAAGCTATGTTCTAAAAATATTGTACACACTAATTCCTTTTAATTTTGCCGTTCATAGAAAATAAAAATCGGTCTGAGACAACTCAGACAAACTTTCTCATATATGAGTTCATTATTACTTTGCCCTGTGTTAATTATTATTAAAAATTTCATCAAAATTTATCATAAAAATAACTTCTCCCGGGCGGGGAATCGAACCTCGGTTTTTCTAAGTAATGGGTTACCTTAATTAAGTGGCTCTAAATTTACGCTTATATAACGTTATCATACTTACCTTCGCATTTGACAGTCTTTACAAAATTATAAGCTATTTCCTAAAAAAATATCG
>KZ651163.1:482382-494481 GCA_001010745.2 Gerris buenoi | reverse complement strand
GGGGGGGGAAACTGGATAAATTTTTGTTTTTATTTTGCTCTACGATAATTTATTATTTAAATGTCTATACAATTGTGTTTAGAATTACCCGTAGTCTATTAAGGTGTATGTTTATTATTTTTATAATTTGAAGATTTGGAATTTATTGTAACTTGCGTTCGTAAGTAGAAAATTGAGTTTTGGCTAAAATTGATAAATTCTCGGTATACAAATCTTCGTTAACAAAAGGAATAAAATAAAAAAATATAAAAAGTTGTTTCAATAAAGTTTTATGAGCAACATTTTAAGTACGTATTCGTCATTCATCCCAATATTTGGCTCCGACGGTAAAAATCTCACATTCAAATTGTTTGCCAATTAAAGAAAGTGCCAAGTAAGAGGCACATTGCTTCATTGAATTTGGAGACATAAAAAATGTTACACTTTAGAACGATCACAGTACTCTGTTTCCTTTAGTAAGCTCGGAACCAAAAAAATACAAAAAATGGAGCAACATTACAATAAATGAGTGCTCCAAACAAAGATTGTTTTTTATCNCAAGTAAATTAAAAATGTCTTGTTTTGTTTGCTCCGATAATAAGAATGGATATATTTTCGGCAGAACATGAAAAAGATCAATTAATTTGGAATGAAGTTATCGCAAAAGAACAATAATCTTGCAGTGCCAACGTGACAAAGTCTGCACGTTGCCTTGAAAACCAGATTGAATTCCTTCAATCAGTATTATTCATCGCCAAAAATCGATTTCATAATATTGTAAATAGCCTTCAGCATGGATTATTAAATGATACAATTCTCGGGTTTTCTAAGTAATGGGTTACCTTAATTAAGTGGCTCTAAATTTACGCTTATATAACGTTATCATACTTACCTTCGCATTTGACAGTCTTTACAAAATTATAAGCTATTTCCTAAAAAAATATCGAATACATTAATTCCTTTTAATTTTGCCGTTAATAGAAGAAACAAGTGAGGCGCGCTTCACGTAAGTACGTGAGGCGATAATCACCGGTTTCTGTACGACATAGTTAAAATTATCAGGTGTAATAATAGCATATTCTTTTTCTACACTTCCAAGACCTTTAAATTGATGTATAACATGCCATGGTAACTATAAAAACTTTTTTTTTAGTCATCCGCCATATTGGCCGGGGCGCCATCTTGGAAATATTAAGTGTAGAAGCTCCAAAATGTGTCTAGTTGCATCAAACGCCGAGATTCACCAGTATGCCAAATTTTATGCTTCTAGCTTCAGTAGTTTATGAATTGAAACAAGCCAACGGACAGACGGACAGACAGAGCCGTTATATAAGGTTTATTTTTGTACTTTGTACAGAAACCTAAAANCAGACCACAAGTAAATTAAAAATGTCTTGTTTTGTTTGCTCAAGAATGGATATATTTTTGGCAGAACATGAAAAAGATCAATTAATTTGGAATGAAGTTATCGCAAAAGAACAATAATCTTGCAGTGCCAACGTGACAAAGTCTGCACGTTGCCTTAAAAACGAGATTGAATCCCTTCAATCAGTACTATTCATCGCCAAAAAATCAATTTCGTAATATTTTAAATAGCCTTCAGCGAGGATTATTAAATGATACAATTCAATCCTCGGTTTTTCTAAGTAATGGGTTACCTTAATTAAGTGGCTTTAAATTTACGCTTACATAACGTCATCATACTTACCTTCGCATTTGATAGTCTTTACACAATTTATAAGCTATGTTCTAAAAATATTGTACACACTAATTCCTTTTAATTTTGCCGTTCATAGAAAATAAAAATCGGTCTGAGACAACTCAGACAAACTTTCTCATATATGAGTTCATTATTACTTTGCCCTGTGTTAATTATTATTAAAAATTTCATCAAAATTTATCATAAAAATAACTTCTCCCGGGCGGGGAATCGAACCCGGGCTCTCTCCGTCCGCGTTTTAAGCTATTTTCTCTGGAATCAGATTTTTCCCGGGAAAACGGCTTATATCGTTCGATTCGTATTTAAATTGACTACATTTCAGCCATTTTTTAATCAAAATCGTCGAAACCGTTTTCGTAAAATAATTTTTTTTCACGTTTTTTCAGAGTTGTTGGTGGTTAGCGCCCCCAAATTTAAAGCTAAAATTCATTTCTCGATTATTTCTCCTGGGATGATTTTTCTGAATATGTATGCCGAATTTCGTCAAAATCGGCCTTGTAGTTTAGGCTTCAGGCGTCTGCACAGACGACAGACGGACATTTTTTAAAAACCTCTTTCTTGGACTCAGGGGACCTCAAAAAGTATAAATCCATCAAAATCTCAAAATCGAATTTTCGCGCTATCACAATACTTTCTTTTTATATGAGAAAGTAAAAAAGAAAAAAAAGTTTACTGAATGAATTTTTGTTTTTATTTGGCTCTACGATAATTATTGGAATGTCTGTAAAATTGTGTTTTAGAATTAACCGTAGTCTTTTAAGGTGTATAGTTATTGTTTAAAATTAGAAGATTTTAAATTTATCGTAACTTGTGTTCTTTACCTGTAAACTGTTTTCTCGTTTTGACTAAAATTAATAAATTCTCGGTATACAAGTCTTCATTAACAAGAGAAATAAAATTAAAATGATAAAAAGTTGTTTCAATTAAGTTTGATGAGCAACATTTCAAGTACGTATTCGTCATTCATCCCAATTACTTGGCTGCGACAGTAAAATCTTACATTCAAATTGTTTGCCAATTAGAGTGACACATTGCTTTATTGAATTTGGTGATATAAAGAAATGTTACACTTTAGAACGATCACAGTACTCTGTTTCCTTTAGTAAGCTCGGAACCAAAGAAAAAAAAATTAAAAAAAATGGAGCAACATTACAATAAATGAATGCTCCAAACAAAGATTGATTTTATCATCAACAAAATTATATATTATTAGGTAGAAACCCATTTGAAAATGTCCCTTATACCCTTCATAGATCGAATATTCGATAACAGAAGTAATAGAAATAAAATTTAAATGATAAAATGTTGTTTCAATAAAGTTTTATGAGCAATATTTCAAGTACGTGTTTATCTTACATCCCAATTTTTGGCTGCGACAGTAAAATCTCACATTTAAATAAAGAGACGGTAGTTTTANTTATATGCATGTTATTTTACAATACCATATTAGAGACGACATATTATGGTTGAGTTAATAAATGGAGTTAGCGGTGTTTGACTAAACACTGAAGTAATAAAACACAAGATAATTAGTTTATATTATGAAAGTTTCACATAGTTATATTATTAGAAAATAAAGTTGATTTGCGACGGCTTGGCAGTGTCCTTCATCCCGGGGACTTAACTAGATATTAGAAGCTAAAGCGAGTGAAAACTTAGCTAAGCTTAAACTTCTAAGCCTAACTTTAATGAACTCTCCTTAGTTACTTACGCTCCATAAATCCCACCCATCCCTCGTTTCCGCCATGTTAAGCTACTTTAAACGTAGCTTCTACTTGAAGGCGGGAGTTGTATAAATCTTGACTGAGGATGGCACACATGATATAATCCTTGCAGTGTTGTACTCATGTGTCTCAACTTTTCCAACGGACCCAAATGTTCATTTCTCTCTACTATAATTCTCTGTGTAGAACTCTTTTGTAAGCACCTAACATTAACCACGATCGTAACAATTCATTCAACCCAATCGTTTAATCCTCTTCTACGACTCTTCTGTGACAAATTGTAATTAAAGGAAAATTATTAATAAATCCCTTTTCAAATCGTTGAGTTTTCTTATGATTTAAATTTTTCAATAAACTGAAAATTGCGTGGCTCTTTCTAGCGGGCGTAATACAATGAGCATTGAATATTAAGAATATATTTTATCGTAATGAGCTATAACTCTAAGAGAATGATTGTAAGTTGTATGTAAAGAGTCGTGCAGTGAAGGAGCACAAATGTTCCTTAATCGTCACGTCATGGCTATCTCCATTTCAAATTTTAAAAAAAGTATCACTTCACTAAACAAAAACTCATCGTTACGTTTGTGTCCGAAGAGAAATAAATGGGTGCAGAAGGTTGAAACTTAAATGGGACACATTATGGGGCTAATGATGACCAACCATACAAATTTTATTAAAATCGGACAAGTACTTGTTAAGATATGTTAGGTTCGCAAAAATTGAGCGAAAGACAGACACCAAAAATGTCCTGATGTCTGAAACGGATTCGTCGCTGAATTTTTGAAATGGGAGACACATTTTTGTTCTTCAGAAAAAAATAAATCACATAGCTTCCGTTATCTTTGGTAAGCTCGTAAGCAAAATTAAAGAAATTTTTACAGCTTTAAAAAACGGGGGAAAGTTATATAAATTTGACAATAATATGTTGTAATAGTTTTAAAACATTAATGAATACGAAATAGGCTCCTGGTCAGTTCTGGAGGTATCCTACTCTCGGGTGTGCTAAGCCCTTTATATTTTTTCCCCCTTGCACTGTCACTTTATAGCTGGTGAGGATTGCAGGTGTTCTTAAAGTGGATTCGGGCAGTTATGTAAGGCAGTGGGTCATTTGGTTGAGGTTAAGCATCGTTTTGCCAATGCATCAGCCATTTCATTTCCTGATATATCGCAATACCTAGGACTGCAAAGTCCATTGTGTTTTATTTGTGTCCCATGCAGAGTAGTATGTTGGTTTGCAGACGGCAAAAATGGACATATTATGAAGCACAGTTCCTGAGGCTAGTTTCTTCAATTATAGCAACCGGTTAGTTTATTAAATGCCAGGGTTTACTTCCCAACTCTCTCCAAAGCGAGGCATGACGGGGAAACATAATCACATGTATTCTAAATATAGGAATCAATATAGACTCTCTGAGCCTCACAGCTTTCCTACTAGCTTTAATATAATAACTTTGATAGTCTTGCTACTATGTTTAAAGCTTCCTCATTCAATCATTATACACAAATTACAATACATATTTATGAGATTTACGTGAGCTTTTACTAGAGATCCGGTGTGAAACTATGAGATGGTTATGCATCAAGATATTATGCACTAATGAATATTGATATTTCATTGAACATATTTTTGCTTCCAAGCTTACAAAAGGTAACGGAAACAATGTTATAATTTCGAAGAATGAAATTTTTTTATGGCTCCGATTTCAAAAATTCTTAGACTGAAATCCGTTTCAGACATAAGGGATAGTTTTTGGTCTGTCGTTCATCATCTTAGCGAATCATCTTATTATAAGAACTGTTTTTATGATTATATCCCCCCCTCCCCCAACGCTGATCATGTACCATTATCATTATGACATTTGTTCGCTCTCAGTCCAGTAAAGAGCAGGCTAATTATCTAGTTTCAGGCTAATAATCTGACTTTCACTTCTTAAATATAAATTATTGCGAACATCTCCGAGGGAGGCCCACTACAACATATGCTCACTTGTCATATCGTCATCATTACAAAGAGGGCAGATTAGGCCAGGACTTCAATGCGATGCAGATGTTTTTGCAGATAATCGCACCCTAAACCCTACATCGACTCCCCTGGTCAGTTCTGGTGGTATCCTACTCTCGGGTGTGCTAAGCCCTTTATATTTTCCCCCTTGCACTGTCATTTTATAGCTGGTGAGGATTGCAGGTGTTCTTCAAGTAGTTTTGGGCAGTTATGTAAGGCAGTGGGTCATTTGGTTGAGGTTAAGCATAGTTTTGCCAATGCATCAGCCATTTCATTTCCTGATATATCGCAATACCTAGGACTGCAAAGTCTATTGTGTTTTATTTGTGTCCCATGCAGAGTAGTATGTTGGTTTGCAGACGGCAATAATGGACATATTATGAAGCACAGTTCCTGAGGCTAGTTTCTTCAATTATAGCAACCTGTTAGTTAACCTTTATTGTAGTGGATCGCGGATTGCTGTGGATTTCCGATTATAATGAATAATGAATATGGATAGTAGGCCATAATTAGCCCATTTTTCCTGAATGCGTTCCTCCTGAATGCGCACAAACATGTTTTTAAAATTACATGCCCGATTTTGAAGAAAACTCTTCTTTTATATGCATTTATAACTCTATTTTTAAATTTTATCAGATAAGGAATCCGATCATTTATTTATTATGGTGTTCGGCAGTAAACTAATCAAGTTACTTCGAAGTCTATAAATGTTTAATCTGTAATAAAGTTCATTACTTAGACCAAGAGTTTTCAAACTGACCAAAAAAACAGAGAAAATTTATTTGATTAAATTCAGAGAGGAAGCTTGAAATAAATCTACAATGTCGAAGAATTGACAACGACCACTAATCCTAGTAAATTAACTAATTAATATTATTTATTGATTTTTTCATAATGTGCTGATCAGAGAAACTTTCTTATTGCTAAATCTATTTGAATGATTACATGCATTTGAAGTACCAATACTTTAAATTCATGTAATAAATCAAAGCAATTTTGAAAGATTTAAAACTAGTCTGCTAATTAGTCTGATACAGAGTTTCCTCAAGTCCCATATGATGTTATGCTTTTACAACCCATTATGGTCTAACTTATTTATTTCCCCTTTTTTCAATTTTTACAAGAAATAAAAAGTACAAAATTAGCAAAATTTATTGAGTGCTGAGAGTGGAAACTAATATATGACCGTATGTAGGTTAGTGCTGTACAAAATGTTTACAAACCACCATACTTTAAAAATAAATCGTCCTATTCCGAGGAAATTTGGATGCTAGGTCATTGTTAACTTATTGCTGGTCCCATATTAATTTACATTTACTGCGACAATTTTACATTGCTTTAAAATAAGTATAACCCTGCTAGTAATCGAAGCAGATTTAAATATTCTGTGACCATTGGTCGAATAATTAGAGGCAAGGCTATGTGCCATAAAAATTGGCGAACTACTTTAATTGCAGTTAAGTAGAAATGATTAAACTTTTATGATTTAAACCCATTAAGGCATTAATTTGTCAAATTGTTTAGTGTGGTTCTAAGAGTAATAATAATAGAATAATTATATGCATGTTATTTTACAATACCATATTAGAGACGACATATTATGGTTGAGTTAATAACTGGAGTTAGCGGTGTTTGACTAAACACTGAAGCAATAAAACACAAGATAATTAGTTTATATTATGAAAGTTTCACATAGTTATATTATTAGAAAATAAAGTTGATTTGCGACGGCTTGGCAGTGTCCTTCATCCCGGGGACTTAACTAGATATTAGAAGCTAAAGCGAGTGAAAACTTAGCTAAGCTTAAACTTCTAAGCCTAACTTTAATGAACTCTCCTTAGTTACTTACGCTCCATAAATCCCACCCATCCCTCGTTTCCGCCATGTTAAGCTACTTTAAACGTAGCTTCTACTTGAAGGCGGGAGTTGTATAAATCTTGACTGAGGATGGCACACATGATATAATCCTTGCAGTGTTCTCATGTGTCTCAACTTTTCCAACGGACCCAAATGTTCATTTCTCTCTACTATAATTCTCTGTGTAGAAGAACTCTTTTGTAAGCACCTAACATTAATCACGATCGTAACAATTCATTCAACCCAATCGTTTAATCCTCTTCTACGACTCTTCTGTGACAAATTGTAATTAAAGGAAAATTATTAATAAATCCCTTTTCAAATCGTTGAGTTTTCTTATGATTTAAATTTTTCAATAAACTGAAAATTGCGTGGCTCTTTCTAGCGGGCGTAATACAATGAGCATTGAATATTAAGAATATATTTTATCGTAATGAGCTATAACTCTAAGAGAATGATTGTAAGTTGTATGTAAAGAGTCGTGCAGTGAAGGAGCACAAATGTTCCTTAATCGTCACGTCATGGCTATCTCCATTTCAAATTTTAAAAAAAGTATCACTTCACTAAACAAAAACTCATCGTTACGTTTGTGTCCGAAGAGAAATAAATGGGTGCAGAAGGTTGAAACTTAAATGGGACACATTATGGGGCTAATGATGACCAACCATACAAATTTTATTAAAATCGGACAAGTACTTGTTAAGATATGTTAGGTTCGCAAAAATTGAGCGAAAGACAGACACCAAAAATGTCCTGATGTCTGAAACGGATTCGTCGCTGAATTTNTATATAGAATGCATTGTGATGGCGCGACAATTAGATTTTCTGATATTTTAATAATTTTACCACGTTTTAAGGACCTCTAAGTACAATAGATTATATTAATTAAATAAAAAAAATTCTGTCTGTTGTCTGAGCACGAGAGATTCTATTACATTTTGTTTTAACTGTGTTACATTCGACTAAGTACAGACAGGAACCGAGTATTTCTATTTTTTTACTTATCATGTGCGTAATGGTGGAAATTTTCCACATTCGCCGTTTATTAAATTAAATGACCTTGTGATAAAAATATTCAGCTAATTTGCCCCCCTCCTCCTAAATATGTCCCCCCTATGTCATCTCTTTATATCGACACCGATCGGAAGGGGCGCTCAATGCCCTGACAATGAGCAATACAGCTTGCCCGCCCAGCGGTCTCTTTATGGGTTGGCTATAATAATATAGAATATAGAGTTCAAGTTTCATTAGAAACACGAGACATAATGGTACAACAATTCGTATTTGTAAACTGAGATTTGTATACTTTTTCTTTTATTTTGTATCTAATAATAAATAATAGTGGCCGTGGCCCCGAAACTATAAACAATAGAATAAATAATTGTAAGATAAAAAGAACTTTTTATATAACTACGTTTTTAAGTATTCTGTCATAAATCACAATGTCAAAACAAATAAAATAACTTGCGGATTTTTTCCGAACTAACTTTCAATACAGCAAAATTTGCTGAAAACGAATTAAATTCTGCTGAAAGATGGCTAAAAGTATTAAAATAGTGCATTCTCATCGTGTTCTGAGCTGTTCTGAGTTTCAAATGTCTAGCTACTCGGGAATTTATTTAAAAATTGATTGCAAGATTTGTACTGGACAAACAAACAAACAAACAAATAAGAAAGCAAGCTAATAAAAACGTAGTAAAATTAATTCTTACCAATTGATCTATACTCTTCTCAATGATGTGTGCTCTCTGTATTTCAATCTTATGAAGTTCCATCGCCCTATTTATCTTACTTTCAAGATCTGCAGCGAGAGATTGACAACTAAATATGTGATCATTAGTACGATTGCGCAGCCGTTCTACGTTTTGATTTTCTTCTGTTAAAACTATAGTATAGACATAAGTTTGATTAATAACAATTATGGTAATTTAAATTTAAATTTTATAATAAGGTGCTTCGGTAACTCAGATGGGAGAGAGGAGGATTGGCCACCTACCCCCTTTGTGTTGTGTGAGAGTGTGTGTGAGCGAGTCTGTGTGTGTATAATCTTATTTGTGTAGTGAAGTTTTGCCCGCTTTCCGGAAGCGTATTTTCTTTTATACATACATATTTTTTTTTTTTTAGAATATAGTCAAAACAAGATTGCTTGCATAGGAACTTTTAATTAAATTATATTTCGTTTAGATGTAAAGACTTTATTCCTTTTTGTATTAGACACTTTGGAAACACAAAGGGTGGAAAATAGAATGTTTGTGAAATTAAAATATAGATAAATTTGTAAGAAAATGTGAAACAAAGTTATCAATAATTTTATCTCTCAACTACGAACTGCAAATATATTACAATTTGGATGGACGCTATAGATAGAAGGTCAGGAACAAATTTATCTTGCCATACATATGTCAATGACAGTACAATATTTTGACGATAGGCAGGCTAAAGTTTCACTGAACCACATGGGAAATGTGCCAGGAAGTTAGAATATCGTAGGAGGTAGTTTGGATTTTACTTGTATTAATTTTAGAAACATATTTCGCCGATAGAGGTTCTAAATTTCATATTAAAATATTATCAAAGTATAAGTGGACTAGATAATGTTTCATAATTTCACATCTCTAGGTCTTTAGATCTTTTTACGGTACTTCTTTAGATGGTTACTCCCCTGTTTTTTTTTTAATATAAATGACTTTGACTGAATAACTATTAAAACAAAGGGATGCTTAGTCCAATGTACTTTGGGACACAGGAAAATCACACTTATGTTTTTATAAGGGGAGTAACAATCTAAGTAAAAATACTCCGTATACCNCTCCCCTGTTTTTTTTTAATATAAATGACTTTGACTGAATAACTATTAAAACAAAGGGATGCTTAGTCCAATGTACTTTGGGACACAGGAAAATCACACTTATGTTTTTATAAGGGGAGTAACAATCTAAAGAAAAATACTCCGTATACCTTCTTTAGATGGTTACAGGTCATTCTTAGCTCATTGTTGGTCCCATATTAATTTACATTTACTGCGAAAATTTTACATTGCTTTAAAATAAGTGCACCCCTGCTAGTAATCGAAGCAAATCCAAATCTTCTGTGACCATTCGTCGTATAATAGGAGGCAAGGCTATGTGCCATAAAAATTGGCGGACTACTTTAATTGCAGTTAAGTGGCAATTATTATACTTTAATGATTTAAACCCATTAAGGCATTAATTTGTCAAATTGTTTAGTGTGGTTCTAAGAGTAATAATAATAGAATAATTATATGCATGTTATTTTACAATACCATATTAGAGACGACATATTATGGTTGAGTTAATAAATGGAGTTAGCGGTGTTTGACTAAACACTGAAGCAATAAAACACAAGATAATTAGTTTATATTATGAAAGTTTCACATAGTTATATTATTAGAAAATAAAGTTGATTTGCGACGGCTTGGCAGTGTCCTTCATCCCGGGGACTTAACTAGATATTAGAAGCTAAAGCGAGTGAAAACTTAGCTAAGCTTAAACTTCTAAGCCTAACTTTAATGAACTCTCCTTAGTTACTTACGCTCCATAAATCCCACCCATCCCTCGTTTCCGCCATGTTAAGCTACTTTAAACGCAGCTTCTACTTGAAGGCGGGAGTTGTATAAATCTTGACTGAGGATGGCACACATGATATAATCCTTGCAGTGTTGTACTCATGTGTCTCAACTTTTCCAACGGACCCAAATGTTCATTTCTCTCTACTATAATTCTCTGTGTAGAACTCTTTTGTAAGCACCTAACATTAACCACGATCGTAACAATTCATTCAACCCAATCGTTTAATCCTCTTCTACGACTCTTCTGTGACAAATTGTAATTAAAGGAAAATTATTAATAAATCCCTTTTCAAATCGTTGAGTTTTCTTATGATTTAAATTTTTCAATAAACTGAAAATTGCGTGGCTCTTTCTAGCGGGCGTAATACAATGAGCATTGAATATTAAGAATATATTTTATCGTAATGAGCTATAACTCTAAGAGAATGATTGTAAGTTGTATGTAAAGAGTCGTGCAGTGAAGGAGCACAAATGTTCCTTAATCGTCACGTCATGGCTATCTCCATTTCAAATTTTAAAAAAAGTATCACTTCACTAAACAAAAACTCATCGTTACGTTTGTGTCCGAAGAGAAATAAATGGGTGCAGAAGGTTGAAACTTAAATGGGACACATTATGGGGCTAATGATGACCAACCATACAAATTTTATTAAAATCGGACAAGTACTTGTTAAGATATGTTAGGTTCGCAAAAATTGAGCGAAAGACAGACACCAAAAATGTCCTGATGTCTGAAACGGATTCGTCGCTGAATTTTTGAAATGGGAGACACATTTTTGTTCTTCAGAAAAAAATAAATCACATAGCTTCCGTTATCTTTGGTAAGCTCGTAAGCAAAATTAAAGAAATTTTTACAGCTTTAAAAAACGGGGGAAAGTTATATAAATTTGACAATAATATGTTGTAATAGTTTTAAAACATTAATGAATACGAAATAGGAGTCGAGGAAGCTATGTGTCACACTAATTGGTGGAATATGTTTAAAAAAACAACATTTAAATAATTTAATTAATCAGGGTCTTGTAAATTTATATTTATAAATTTGAATAGTGGAATTACTATGTAAAAAGACAAAGCAGAGACAACAGCTAGAGCGTCAACTGCAAGTTTTTAATCTAAACCAACTTACCTGCGCACATTTGGAGACTTTTTAAGTAAATAAAGTACTTATTTCGTACCAATTTCTATTCATAGCATCAGGGTGAATATATATATATATATATATATA
>KZ651163.1:463804-481075 GCA_001010745.2 Gerris buenoi | reverse complement strand
GTATATATATGTGCTTGTTTATATAATTATTAGTAACAACGAGAGACAGACAGAGAAAAATAGACTCCAGCGCCGGGACTCAAACCAAGGTTTTCTATATTTCCAGTATAGCGCTCTGGTCAACGAAAATAAATTTTTTAAAAAGCATATTGCTAATTAATTTTCTGATTTTAAATTGTATTACTAATAATTATATTCCATAGTAGATATTCTAGTTTGGAAAATTGTGAGCATCTGATATGTTTTTTCTGAATTGCAGGTCCACTTTTTTTAAATAAATAATCATAGTATCCCTTATCTAACAATGAGAAAAGTATAATATGGATGGTAGTATGGAGGAAATGGTTTTAAATCTACACCTTTAGAAAATATCCCAAACCAAACCTTTCTACAACAAAGGGAAGGGGTGGGGGGAATCAAGATTTTTCATCTCTAAAAGTTATATGTGACTTTTTTGCTAGATCTTTTCCTTTTAACTTTTTATTTTTTTTCCTTCTTTTCTCTTCCAATTATATGAGAGGAAGCTTAATGGTTAGGGAAAACAGGAAAAAGCCAACCTTCGTAGGAAGTTAAGATTTCAATACTACCATGAGAAAGAACAAAAAAATAAATGTATACGAGGAAAAAACAATTCGGCCCTTCTACTAGAAACCCAGGGTAAACCTAATTCTAAAAAAAGGCGTGATTTTTATTTTTTTGGGGGTAGGTTTCCCTCCATAAATTGGGTTCATTTGAAGAAATGGAGAATATCGTGGAAAGAAAATAATATAATAAAATAACCCGTTGTTAGAAAAATAAAAAATAAATATTTATTATTTCTTGGTAGACCTCAAATTCATTTTTTACTGGTTGGAAACAACTTTATGATAAATGTTAAATGGCAACAACGTTAAAATACCCTGTATATATATGTGCTTGTTTATGTAATCACACATAAATCTTGATATTTTTATCGATGATATGCAGATAGTAAAATAGTACCTAGTGTCAAATATTTTTAGTTTAAATTTATATGCTTTATTCGTGTATGCATATACTCGTAGAGGGGTTTTGTTGGATTTAAACATTTTGAGCTCCTCTGAGTCAAAAAAGTGTTTTTTTGTCTCTCATCTGTCTTTCGTCTGCATCTGTCGTCTTTGCATACGCTCTGAGCATAAACTACTGGGCCGTTTTGAAGAAATATGGCGTACATATTCAGAAAAGTCAAATAAATTTTAAATAACTGTGGGTGCGCTATCCCCCAAAAGTCAGATACAACGTGGAAAAAATAATTTCTCGACAATTGTGATGAAAAAAATTCTAAAATGTAGACCATTTAAATAAAAATCTAACGATATAAGCCGATTTCCCAGGAAAAACCTAGGAAAATAGTTCAGAAATAAATTATTACAGAAAAAAATTATACGGTTGATGATGACCTTATAAGAAAAAACCTTCACACTAAAATGATCTATCGTAATCATTTATCTTTATTTAAATGATTGTATTCTTAAATACATATAATATTGGAAGTATTGGTAGTTACAAAACAATTACTGTATATTTAACTAGGCCAAAATTAATTCATATGGTTTCTGGCTAACTGGTTCCTAAGATACTAATGGGGAGGCATCAAGTCCTTACATGAAGTTCGATAATCATATGTAAAATATCAGTCGTCAACTTTATTTCTTCTTGTTAAGACTTTATTTTTTAACTCAATATCAGTTGATTTTCCTTTAATATATTAGTGATCCTGATAGTACAATTTGTAGGGTCTTAGTGGAAATGCATTAAGGGTTATTCTTAAAGCTTGAGCTCTCTGTTAGGGATCGATTTCTCTTGATGGTTAAAGGCATTTTACTACTAAGAAGGATTTACTCGGTGAACCCACCCCCGTTTCAATTTCCTCGAGAAGGGCGCTACCTCACTTTAGCCCAGGGCGGTACGTCACTTAAGCTCGGGGTGGTACGTCACTTAGTTCTCTCCACGGCGCCCACTGAGTGCGGAGTAATATTCATCAAATGGCTATTTGATTACACCCGCCTGTCAGAAACCCGGCGTTGTCTTGTAGTAGATTTTTATCTTAGCGTGCCCCGCCCATTCATGTCCTAGAACCAACCTATTATCTCTACTCGTTAGAATTTAGAAACGATTAAAGCTTTCGGCTTATCTTTAGCGTGACATGCTACTGCTTTAACCTCTGCTTTACTCTCTAATAAATTACTTTTAGCATGTGGAATTAGTTCGACTACAACTTTGATTTTCACCTACTCTGATATCTTTTTACAATTAATAGTGAAATCAACATTAAAAAATTATCTGAGTATTTCATTACAATTCAAACACGAATAGAATTATTGATTTTCAATTTATTCCCATTTTTTAATATTTATTAAAAAAAAAAACATAATAGAAGTAATTTATCCAGTAGTTATAGCGATGTATTGAAGAGAAATATTTAACTATTGAATCCAATAATCCAAAGATAATGACATCGGCATTAATCACGATTTTTTAAAACAGCTGATTGTTTAACAACATAAAAATACCTTTTTTATTTGCTTTGATTTCTTCTTTTTTATAAACAAACAAATTAAATTCTATCTACAAATCGAAAATAAAGAAATAAAAGGAAACATTTTTCGATTCATTTTAATTTATCCATACTATTGACAAAGTGCTTATTAGAATTAAAATGTTATGAATTCTTGTAATTTGATAATATAATGATGATTACGAAAAATTATGAATTATTTATTCTCGTCATGGTATTAATGAAATAATGTCTACCAGCTAAGTCTATAAAAACATCGTGAAAATTAAATTCAAAAGATAATTACAATCTGTTTTATTGGACAAGGAATATGATGATATTTCTGATAATTAGCTTTATTATTAGCTGCATGATGCACATTATATTTTTGGAATAATTGAAATGCTAATAAATACTCTGTTAATTATTAAAGAAATGTTTTCATAAATCCTTTTTTTGTAAAACTGTATTAACAAGCATAATTAATTACTTTTTTTNTTTTTTTTTTTTTTTTTTTTTTTTTTTTTTTTTTTTTTTTTTTTTTTTTTTTTTTTACAAATAACAAAACATATTGTGTTATAATAATGCTGGAATTGTCTTTTTAAATGAAACAGTTACAGATTAATGGTTAATTTTTAATGGAATATGAAGCATAGAGATTTTTGCAATACCTTAATATAATATATTGATTTAGTGTATAACTGGAGTTATAATAATTATTTTTATATTGCTTCCGTGATTACGAAGGCAACGGTAAGTTTATGAAGCTTATTGGGTTCATTCTGAGAGGGACATTATTTTATATCTTCGATTTCAAAAATTCGTGTCAGCCTATCGGTGTGTCTTTCGGTCTTTCGAACCATCAACATTTTTACAATTTTAATAGCTACTTGACTTATTTTAATGGTACTTGGATGGTAGGTCATAATTAGCCTTTTGTTGGGTCCCATATAAGTCTGCGACCATTTGTTTCTCTTCAAAATGCGCACAAACATACTTTTACACCATATCTTCAAAAGTACTTATCTGATTTTTATGATATTTGGATGGTGAAATTTGTTGGTAGTGGCCCAATACCATAATTCATGTAAGAAATAACAACAATTTTGACATATTATGGGGGATTCAAATAATGGCTTGTGAGTTCATGATAGGCTGTGAGGAAGCTATGTGCCATACCGTTCTACGAAAAACACACATTGAATAAGAACAATATCTTTTAAGTGCCAACTCTTTAGAAGAAATTTTGAAGGTGTATTGAAATTAGTCTACAAAATGATCCTATGTTAATGTCAACTGTCCATGCGTATTTAATATTGGATAGAAATAACTGTCAGCCCTCCTAGGATTCGAACTCTCTTGTGAACATTTGGTCCAGTAATAGGACATTAGGAAGCTATATGCCTTACTATTAATGGCAGATTGTGACTGTTAAGACATGTAGTGTCTGCAAGTGCCCCCTCCTAGTCTGAATGACGTACTGTCTGCCTGGGTTAGGCCCACCAGTCGGTTCTAAACGCTCTTCATTGTATGTTGTAGATTTTACTGTAATAATCAAAATTTAATATACACAGTCGTTCTTAATACATTCTTCAATAGTCATAAATTTATATTCAAAATGTTGAAAACGGACAAATGCCGTTTCTTTGAACAAATATGTCAACTTAGTTGATATATGCAGAGAGTATATGAATGTATTCGTTGGACAAAAATAAATAAATAAATCAAAAGATGTTTCATAAGATTGCTATAAAAATTTCTTATTAGTTTGTTTTGTTTTTTTACTCTCTAATGCACTCTAAGCTGAATTATGACATTTTTAAAATCAAATTAACAAGGTTTTTTTACGCTGATTAATTTGCGTGCGCACTTCAAAGAAGATCAACTTTGATTTTATAATAAATTAAGTGTATAACAATATACAACGTAATATCAGTAATAAAAACTGACATGTAAATTTGTTATTTGTTATTCATGGCTTCATTCAGTTGTTGTACGAAGCTATATTTCGGATTATTCGCATAAAAACATGCGATAAGAGACTCTTTTTATCATGGTTGTATTGAAGAAACAAAACAGCGGTTACGTGTGAATGAAAGAGATAGATATGACTGAAGTACTCGCAGTGGACGGTTTTTGGTTTGCAAGTTATAATTGTGATTTGTAATGGGAAGCAAATTTATTCATTTTTTTTTCCTAACTGTGTGGACGAGGGAATGAAATCAGTTATTGTTTGCATGCAAGAGACGGGATGGAAATAGGTTTCAACAGAAAAACGCCTGTTCACTTCGCTGCCCCTCTCCTGACGTTTTGATAAATGATAAAACACATTATTTATTGTCCTCTTAAATTATGAATCGGATATAGAGAATGAAGAGAATAATGAACAGAAAATATACTCATTTACCCTTAACTTACGATTGCTCTATTTTTTAATTGTATATTGTTGTTCTAATCGTACAATTTTTAAAGTTAAAATTTAAAAAAATTATATTGTGTATAAAATTAATCTAACCAAATATATAGATAAAAGATTCATTACCCTAACGTTGCTTCATATCGAAATCAATAATCTTAAAAGTATTTAGAAGAGATGATATTAATGATCAATAGAGATGATATTTATGATCATTAGAATGAGATGATATTGATGATCATTAGAGATTATATTAATGATCATTAGAATAACGAAAAACTTAAGTAAAGATATGGACACAAGCTTATAAAAAGCAATCTAAAATAAATGAGAAATCGAAATCAATACCTTGGTAGAAACAGATTGTGCATCTGGTATTTTCAATAAAATAATTCTTTATTCTTTCAAATCGATAAGTTAATTTCAAAGTATACTTAAACTGACTATAACTTTGAGATTTAAATAGATTGGTTTTGTTATCAAACTTCCATATCCAATTAAGGAAAGTACCTTATATTCCAGTTTGATTTTATTATTGCATATTGCGATAAAATAATCAATGTTTATTATTATTAATAATAAATCTGCTGTATCGCTACTTTGATCAAAGTGTTTATCAGTATTATTACAGGAAGTTTAATCACTACTGTGTTCAACGTGATCATCAGTATTATGACAGGATGGTAGATCGCCACCATATTCAATGTGATCATCAGTATTAATACAGGCTAGTGGATTGCCACTTTACTCAATATGATCATCACTATTATTACAAGATAGTGGATCGCCACGTTATTCAATGTGATCATCAGTATTATGACAGGATGGTAGATCGCCACCATATTCAATGTGATCATCAGTATTAATACAGGATAGTGGATTGCCACTTTACTCAATATGATCATCAGTATTATTACAGGATAGTGGATTGCCACTTTACTCAATATGATCATCACTATTATTACAGGATAGTGGATCGCCACGTTATTCAATGTGATCATCAGTATTATTACAGGAAGGTTGATCACTACATTGTTTAAAGTGTTCATCAGTATTATTGCAGGATGGTGGATCACCACTTTATTCAATGTGATCATCAGTATTATTACAGGATAGTGGATCGCCATTTTATCAATGTGATCGATCATCAATAATATTAAAGTATGGTGGCTCGCCAATTTATTCAACGTGATCATCAGTAATATTAAAGGATGGTGGCTTGCCAATTTATTCAACGTGATCATCAGTAATATTAAAGGATGATGGCTCGCCAATTTATTCAACGTGATCATCAGTAATATTACAGGAAGGTTAATCACTACTTTGTTCAAAGTGTTCATCAGTAATATTACAGGATGGTGCTCACCAATTTATTCAACGTAAACATCAGTGTAAACATTTTTTCCCTCGGATTCAAACTTCCCTTGGGCTCATACTATACACTAAATTCAAATTCTTGAAAAAATAAATTTTGAGATGTTAATACAGTATATAACTATGCAGATTGATATTTTTTAATTCTTTTTAGTCAAAATATTTTTAAAGAGAGCAATTTTATTTTTTTATTGTGTATTCAGGACAGTATATCATATTTTTCCTTATAACTGCTTTTATTTCAATCATGCGTATTTATACGAATCATGTTCAATGAACCCTAAATTATATTTAGCGCGTGGCACCAGGTCGAACTTCCTCCATCCTTCTGACCTAGTGAGTGAAATTCCAAAAGAGAAAATTCGTTAAAAGGAATAAAACTGTATTAAATTTACATAAAAAATATAAAAGCTCTAAAAAATAAAAGAAAAAAAAGTAAATATATAAAGCACCGGGTTATGATTTATGAGGTACAAATTGCCAAGTCGGAAGTATGGGGGAGAAGGAAATGTAATGCGGGCCTCCATACAAATATGGGGCCCTCAGCTACGGGTTCTTCTTACCCTGGGCCTCAACCGACATATTGGTTTTACAATCTCTACCCCATGAAAATTCACTACTAACACAAACACACTGAAGAATACATTGAATGAACACAGGCACACGTTATAGGGCCTTGTGGTAAATCCAACTTCGTGTGAAGGGCTAAGAACAAACACAGTGAAATCTGATTTTTTTCCCCGGTCCTTCCAAAAACCTGCCGGGATATAAAAAACAGGGTTTTCCGGCTTACTCGGTTTTTGAAATTTTTCGAGGGGAATGAGAGAAAAAAAAAAATGTGGTTATTAACACATAATATGAATATGAAAATTTTACAGGAATGCTTTTCAGAGAACATTATGTTCGACATACGTTTTTTAATTACAAAGAGAACACAAAATATTCATAATATTTCTCTCATCACTCTAAATTTTTATTTACGTTTTAGTTTAATACAACTCCTACTACATCCACACTATTCCTAATTCCACTTTTGAACACATTTATTAAATTGATAAACATAAGATAAAACTTTTATGTTTTAGAGACTACGATAAATTGTAAGAACCCTTTCTAACTATGTGTAAGAGAAAGGCTAGTTATTAATTAACATTTACTCTAAAATAAGGCTACTTAAAGTCTGGCCCTAACGTTAGTTAGTGCGTTGATAGAGCAGGAAAAACTAGCAAATGGAGTGGGGAGCCAATGAGAGCTTGAGATTTTCCGGGACAAAAGGTCGGGGCAACAAGACAACAATAAATGGCTTTTCCCTCAGAGAGGATGGCCAATCTGTGTGTCACTCGATTTCCCGCGCTGTCAACGCACTAACTTTCGTTTGGGGACAGACTGTACACTGTACACACATCACTCATCGCAAATTACACTTCACAATAATTAGAGAAGGGGAAATTTGAAGTGACCTTGATTGGATAAATGTGAGAGCCATCGAAACTACCAAAAGTAAACTAGCTCCATAGTTTTATACTCTATTTTACTACGTTTTTATTAGCTTGCTTTCTTGTTTGTTTGTTTGTTTGTCCAGTACAAATCTTGCAATCGACTTTCAACTAACATCCTGAGTAGCTAGATATTTGCAGAAATCTAGCTGATCACATTGAACAAAAACACGATGCGAATTCATTATTTTAATACTTTTAGCCATTTTCAGCAGAATTTAATTCGTTTTCAGCAAATTTTGCTGTATAGAAAGTTAGTTGGGATAAAATCCGCAAGTCATTTTATTTGTTTTGACATGTCCCATATTTACAATCTTCATTTCGACAGGTTTCAAGGTTATGATTAATGACAGAAAATTTAAATATGTAGTATTATCATAGAGAATAGACTTAAAATAGAGTTGACATTTGGCGCAATTTCTTGTCCCTTCATGAAAAGTGACATCAGCGCTATCTGTTGTTCGTTGCATCAACTAGAAAAGGGGTGGGGATGAAATGTAACTCATTTAGTTCCTCTATGCCTCTACTAGGTGTCGCTAGTAGTCATCCCCTAAAATTCGCATTTTATAAATACTATGCTTAGTTATTACAAGTGTCACTTTATTTTGTTTTTTATCACATCTTTTTTTAAACATTTTATTTAGTAACAAAATGTTCATATAAAGTAATTTAAAGTAACAACTTGTAATAAACTAAGCATAGTATTTATGAAATGAGAACATAAAGAACAAACCTAATATACTTTTTTGTCACAACTTTATTATTTTATTATTGGTGTTAGAGCAGCCTGGAACACAGCATTTTCTGAATCTTTTGACCATAGTAAAAGGAAATTGATGTCGGGGAATTTAAAGAAAACAACAAATTATAAGGCTTCGAAAATGATTTACATAACTCTTTAAGTACTGAAAAATTTAGTAAAAAAACCGTCAACGATCCTTTTAAATTAATTATTATCTAAGACCAAAATAAACCGCTGTCATTTTTTTTTTGTCTCCCTATTTCTTGAAATTTTTGAGAGCAGCGCATTCTATGAGCCGTTGCACGAACTATTTTCCAAGTTTTGTGACGTCATGATGGGACACGGGATTTTTCAACGAATGCCACCCCCCTGAGTATTATATATAAAAAGTTCTTTTTATCGTGCAACGATTATATTATTAATTCTGTGGGGTTTTGAATGTTATGAATCTTGTGCAATGAGTTAGTCATATGCAATTTGCTTCACTGGGTTCTTACACTAACCAATATCATAAGATCAGCATAAAATACGATAGTAATAGTAAACGTAGACCGTTAGTCACAGTTTATGGCTTCCAATGAGGTTATAGTATGTGTCTGAATGTAGCACGTGTGTATCTACAACAGACGTGTTCTGGGTATTAGTAGTAAGATTAGAGTAGGTAACTGCGTAGTTAGTACTACCAACAAAGCAGTTAGCAATTGTTCGAAACGACATAGCAATAAGTTTCAGTCAAAATAGCATAGTAGATTTATCCAGTTAATTAACAGTATTGATTGAGTCAGCATAATATTCTCAGACAATCGTGTCAAACAATACTACAGCTAATAACTATTGCAAATCACTTATAATAAAAAATCACCACCATGAAAATTGAGTATAGTATATGTACATGATTTAATATTGGTAAAAAAAAGTTGATCGTGTTTTTGTATAAGCTTATTAATCATGATGTTACCTACCATATTAAAGGATTTGTATATTTAACATGCTTTACTACTAATTCATTATTAGTCAATTGATATAATTTCACTTAATTTAAATCAAATCATAATTACTATTTACAACGCGAGAAAGACAGAGAAAAATAGACTTCAGTACCGGGATTCGAACCACGAGCCTCGTTTATTTCCAGTAAAGACGCTCTAAATAAACTATACTGAAGAATAATTTCCTCTGTCGACAACAATACTTTGTCCCAAATTAAGCTTTCAAATTTTTCTACAAGTCTAGAAGTCAAGATTAACGACATTAGAACTAGACCGAGAAATTACGCTTGTAATTATGAAGTACCCAATTAGTACCTGTACCTTGTACAATCAATTAGAAATTAAATTTTTAAGTAATAAGTAATTTCACTTATTGATAAGAATTAATTAAACAATGAAGATATTGTTCTCGTTGTGCTTTGCACAGTTCTCTCCTTCTGATATCCAAATATAATTACTAAAATATTAGGCGTTGATTATGGCGTATTTGATACAAAATTATAGATGGCTAAAAAAAATAAAATATATTTGAGGGCAACAAATTAATTGAGATTACACACTCAAAGAATGATATGTGTATGTGTGTGTGTATTTTAAAAAGAGCTATTATGTATGTTTATGTAGGCGTATTTAAGTGTCGGTGCAATTTAGNATATATAATATTATGATAATGTAGTGGGTTTTTTGTATAATATTTTTTATTGAATAAAATACACGTTGAAAGGTGGGATGAGGAGTGGAGTGCTCTGGCATCAAAATGAAGGTGCATTGCGGTACTACGTTGATTCACTTGATAATCTTATTATTGAATGAGTTGTTATATTACGCTTCCAGGGCTCTAGATGATGCCCTGGGGCCCCTCTCTACAATTTCTCGCCCAATTCCCATCATGCCACTGTTAAATCCCCTCCCTAGGTAGAGGGATAGGGGCTTTACATATTTCATCAGGTTCATCATTTATATTCCAATGTCCAATTTTCCGAGTCTTTTTATCCCCCTCCCTCCCATCACCTTTTTTTCGTTTTCCCCGTCTATTTCAGATTGAAAAGCGGTATTATGGAGGAAATGGGAAGGGGAGAGATGGAATTGTATAAAATTATGTCCATTTTGAGTTTTTTTTATTATTCTTTTGGTTCTCTCTCACTCAATTTTGTTGTGATATTTTAAATGTAACGAGTATCCATCTTTTTTTTAAAAAATAATATTATAATATAATTACTACTAAATATGAAATACGTTTCAATTTTAATTTATAAATTTTTAAGCTAAAGTATCAAACATCAAAATATATATATTAAGGTACGACTTTCAATTATTTTAGGCTCTGCGTCGTCCTGAAATTTCATCTAATGTAACAGGGTTGGTTTTTCCTCCGTAGCAGAAATTTCTATAAACAAAATTACGGATTTAGTTGATTTTATATAGATTAGTCAAGGTTATTTAGTATATTTTTATTCTCAGCAAAAACCTGACCGTGATACAAGGGCTAAGTTCCAGTTCCCTCCACAAAAAAGTCAGCTTATCACAGTAGTGATATCCTACATTGTGGCCAAGTCTGCACACTTCTTATACCATAACTTCACTTCACTTCTACTTTCATAAGTTTTTTTTTTTTTTTCCTGGGGGCTTTTACACCCGAAGACGTAGGCCACTTAGGTGGGCCCATTGAACAAACCCGGGTTAGGGACCGAAATCTTCACTCTCGTGTGAAGATGTGGTCGTTAACCATGACTCCCCTCCTGGTTGTAATACAACCAGGAGTGTCATCCTCATGGTTTCCAGACCGAAACCTGGTGGCGCCACTCTTTCGAGGAGCTTCCCATTTGTTTAAACAATGCTGGGTGGACATTGAGCGGGGGCCCGGTCCGGGAATCGAACCCAGAGTTGTGGTCAGAAGGGCTCACCCATCCATCTACTAACCATGCTCGAGGCTGCTTAACTTGCGTTATCGAACATCAAGCACTCTAGCCTCCGAGCCATCCATTTTTTATTGCATTACACTTGGCTAGTTCCTGAATGATGTTAGGCATTCGATTATCTTTGTTCTTGTAAAACATTATATTTCAGTTCAAAGAAAAGAAAAACACCGAAGTTTTGATAGTTTGAACATGTCAGCCATTTTCAGAAGTTTCAAAAACGTCAATTTCTTCTCTATGATTTCTTACCTATTTTACAGATACACTTTATAAATTATAGGAATTGTATTTATATTGTATTCACTAAAACTTTAATTGAACTTGAATTAGATAAAAGTATGAAAAAACAAAATTTTGATTCTAATAACTAATAAATAAGAAAAAAAAATGATAACTACTTGTACCTTTTTAACAAATATTAATTAAAATAAATAAATAAATAAATTATATTTTCCAATGGTGTGTGTGTGCACGATTTCATACATATCAGGGAAGAAACTATCAATTTGTTTAGTAGGAAGTCAAAGTTAAACATATCCTATCTTCCTAATCCATTCCTATCATCATTGTGAATTTTTGACTTTGGTTTCTTTTTCTTCTGTGTCAACAGGTTGATAGACCTGTGGGAGGGGGAAGGGTTATTCATGGTAGTGTTAACTTCGCAGCAATTACTTGAGGATCATATGCTGCGTTTCTGGGCATAGAACAGAGACTTCCCTGTGATGATCTTTAATTCTTTGGGTATTACTCATTTCCTTCCGTTGATTGTTCTTTATTTCAAAATTTAACATAAACATTCAAAGCATAAGTAGTGGAAAATAGTACATGTTCATAATCTGACCAATTTATCAAAAAAAAAAATGTTTCTTACTCAATCCAATTTTCCTATCATTTAAACGGAAACTGTGCATGATAAAGGGGATCAGTGTGTAAAATAGATAACGTACTTGCTACTCTAAAAACCCATAAACCAAGGTCATGTACCGATATATCTGGTGGATTCAAATTCAAGTATTCAGTCTATGGATCAAATTAAGTGGATTTGCTAAGTGGCCTACCATGTGTTTAACCATAGGAATCCCTGATTTACTCAATATACCTGTTACGCACGTTTTTTGATTTGAAACTTAGTAACCTTGAATCAATGCCCTGAATTCAAGAAATTGCCGAAGATTTTTGCCGAGAATTTTTGTAGATTCAAAAAACTGCATCTGAAATCTGTTCCACTCTAATATTTATGGCCTACACTATGTTATATATGGTTTTAGTGTTGCCATGAGCAGATACATTATTACTGTAACGGGTAAAGCTAGGGGTGGTGGGAAGGTGGATAGATAGCATGGCTTTTGGTTGAGACAAGCGAGCCAGCCAACCTAAACTGACTCAGCTTCCAGATAAACTGCTCCTTTAAAATGACTAAATTTCTACTGCGCACTATAAGTCTTACCAACAACCACTTTAAAATATCCTAAATCATTAATTTTAATCTAAGAGTATAAATAAAACTGAGATTTTGTTCACTGTGAAATTCTTTCATTTTAAAGAGTAATGCCTCATTTATATACCAAGTTATCTTCTTCATTTATAACATAACATTTGAACATCAAGTTGCAACATCAAGATGCAACATCAAGATTCAGCGTCAAGATGCAACAGGAAGGCAGCAGGAAGGCAAAATCAAGATACAACATCATCATGCAACAGCAAGATGCAACAGGAAGCAACATTAAGATACAACATTAAGATGCAGCATTAAGACTAATAAAATATAAAAATGTTGTTGAACGTTGCCATAAAATTAAAAATAAAAACAGATATTTTTTCAATTTAGTATTTGGTCTAGAATAGCCTACTTCAAGAAGGAGACTCCAACAAACTCTTACGAACTTCCTTAATTGGCATCTTTTTGACAAGGTCCGTGAAAGATCATATTCTTAAATTTATTTTTAACAAAATCACCGCGAAAAAGAAGAGAAGAAAAAAATATTCAGGCAAAAGAATTTATTATTGAGGGAAGTAGTTAGATTATACATTTTATCATTGTCCTTTATATTGTGTGTACCTTTATTTATTTATTTTAAATTTAAAGATTATTTATAATCCATTTAACTTTGTAAAGCATTTTATTCAAAATGTGGCCTTAAGTAAATTTTAAGGTAAGTAGTCACAAAATTACCCTTAATTTTAACTGTACATTTCTCTGTCCAATTTATAGTGAATAAATAACTCCTTCCCCCTTTTTATATCTAACTTCGTGTTATTTATTTTAATTAGGACCCAAAAGAACCTAAATTGCTCGATTAAAAAATCCTAAAAGCCAACTCTTAGTAAATATAAAAGAACCCTTAAAAAAATGCCTTTTTAAACCCCTCTCATCAATTCTTGAAAAAAGACAGAGCTCCTACCAATATATCCTTAAGATGAATGGCAATGTAACAAAACACAAAACAAAGAGTTTTTTTGGAGGTTTAAAAAAAAGAGAAAAAATAACACTGACAAAAAGAACTTTGAAATGCTTTTCAGAGCTGGACACTACTGAAAACGAATACAAAAACTGCAATACAAGAAGAACAAGGAAAAGTAAAGGGATATATGAGACAGTAGAAGGACAAAACGCCACTAGAGATAAAAACGAAATTCCTCCCCCCAACTCCTAACTCCTTGCTTTTATATAAAGGGGTCTTAAGCCCCCTTCTAAAGCTTCTACTTTTAATTTATATCTTGCCCTTCGGTTTTTATATAGTGTCTGCGTAAATTCCCCCCTCCTCCCTTTAAGGATTCCTTTCCTACAAACCCCTTTAGAAAACTAATGGGGGCGCACTCTCAAATTTATCCATCCTCCTTGCTGAGAATTACTCTCAACCCTCTTTTAAAACGCCACCCTTAGAATGAGAATCGCTTATTTTTAATTTTTTTTTTCATCCCCTCTCCCCTTAAAAAAGTCGTCCCAATTTTTTTCCCTTCCCCCCTCTCTAAGTATTTTGCTAAAAGAATGAAAAGAAGGGTAAGAAAAAGGAAATGAATGTGATAATATTGGAGTCAGGACAGCGTGGAAGGTCTCGGCGCCAATCTACCTTCTTTCTTTCCTACCAACCTTTTCTTAACGTGGAAATGGGAATAAAACGGGGAAAAAAATAATTTTAGACGGTAAAAAATTATCTTACCAGTTCCTTTTCTTTTCCGGGCGAAGAAATTCGATTTCTTTATCTGTAAGTTATGATTCGAGTTAGAATGAAACTATGGTGCAGTTTTTATTTCAAGATATGCTATGATATATTCTTGGTATAATGGTTAGAGCATAAGCTAAACTTATATACATAAGGGGCTAGCAACGTGTTAGTGAACTCGCAACTTTCCTAAAACCAAAAGCAAACGCAGATTGCCATATCTAAAAATAGTTCAAATCCCACAAAGGTAAAAATTGTTTTATCTACGACTTGAATTGTAAGTGGACTTTACATTGCTAATGACAGGGTGGGAAGTGTTACTTCCCTCCCATGGGAGTAAAAAATCTTAAAAGGTGTTTTTTTTTTTTAGGTATTTTATAAGTATTAAATTGGTAGTAAAGTTTTTCCGCTGTTTATAGCTAATTTTTCGGGAAGGTTACTTTAGGTTATCATACAAAGTCTTTAAATTAAAAACAAACTATTGAAAGTGTTTGTTGTAAAACGTGTATGTTTAGTATACAAATTGTTATTTTAAGAAATCAAGTAACAAAATATCAGTTTCAGATGTTTAAATTACGTGAATTTGTAGGAAAAACTTTTATACCTATTATACCTTAATAGCTATTACCCCTGGTCCACTAGTCGTAGATAAAATTTAATACGCAACATGGATCGAAGTATTTCTGCTCTCGGGATTATCTTTCTCGGCTGTGCCTTGGGAGCTAATACTACAGTTATCTCTCTCGGCCATATGACCTTGAGAGCTAATGAAGTTTTCCCCTTCGGCGGTGCCTCAGGAGAAAACATAACCTCGAGCAGGAAAACATTCTTCTCTCCCTTGTCGCGTAAATAACTATTACCTGCATATAAAATAATACTAAGTAGGGTATGAAATGTTACGTCTCTTGTGCTATTAACTTAATACTGGGTAAATCAAAAGTAATAATTAAACAGAAAATTTGAATAAATAACCAAACCAAAATGTTAACAAAATGTTCAGACGTCAAATTCAGGCAGTCTATCATGGATAATGTTGGAATATTGAATCTATATTTAGATGATACCATCTTCAATCAAATCTCCTACAAATTTTCGTATTTATTTTAAATTAATAAAGATATACTAGTCTTTTTTTCACCCTTATTTAATCTTCTTTTATTAGTGGGTCTATATAATAAACCTAAATATAAAACCCTATATCGTATTACGTATAAACAAATAAATTAATAAAATAAAGATATTAATTCAACATTAATACGTTAAAAAGTTTTATGTTTTATACAGAATTACAAAAATAGAAACAAAAGAATTTCAAATGAATTATTTATAGAAGAGGCACGTGTTATAAAATGTGTTTCATAAAATGTTTTTCAGGGTTTGATTGGTCCATGGTTTCTTGAATAGAAGAGGGTTTATCGAGGAAGAAAACCTTTAGACAAAGTTGAAGGTATAATAGCAAAGTTGAGATAGTAAGACTGGGTCTTGGAGTGAGAATTGAGGGGTTCTACACCAGACTGCAGTATTCCTGCCCTTGACATTCTTAGATACCCTTAAGCTACCTGGAGCTAGGGCTAAAACTGTCTTAGATACACTGGGCTTACTTCTCTTGGTACAACCCTTATTTTAACTCTCGCTCAGACGCAATGCGAATCCAAAATCAATTCATCTAAGAGATTACACAAACATATGATTCATTTGATTGTTATGTGGAAATATTGAACTATTGCAGATTAGTAACTTATTGATTGAGCTTTGATTATCTTAATACATTCAAAGAAACGGTCTCTCCATGTAAAATTGTGCTTGTTCATTTATTAAAACTGCATTTGACTTTCATAATCCTTTCATCGGTTCCGTTTATGGAAGAACAAGTTAAATTATAAAATAATATAAAGGGGGGAGTCATATATGATGATCTAGAATCAAGGCGAATATAAAAAACTTTGGATATGGGAGCGTCTATGGAGGTCATCTTAAAGAAATAATACAAACTGTCTCTCCACGTGAAGTCTGTCTGTCTCCACGTTTTTCGTACATCACGTGGAGAGACAGTTTGTGTTATTTCTATAAAAAACTTGGTTTAGCGGTGAAATCCACGTCACAAAAAGGTTGAAATTCATTTTTAACGATTTTGGTAGTATTCATACTACGGAAAGATTAAATTTTAATTTAAATCAAATTATAATTATTATTAACTACTGGAAACAATCAGAGAAAAACAATTTCCAGCGCCGGGGTTTGAACCCGGGCCTCTGTATTTCCAGTACAGTGCTCTAACCAGCTAAGCTACGCGGGAGAATGGTTTCTTCTATTCTCTATAATTATAATTTGATTTAAATTAAAATTTAATCTTTCCGTAGTATGAATACTACCAAAATCGTTAAAAATGAATTTCTAATGATTGTACGAAGTGCAGGTACTAAATGGGTACTTTATAATTATGAGCGATATTTCTCGGTCTAGTTCTATGTCATAAATGTTGACTCCTTAGACTTAGTGGAAAATTGAAAGCTTTAAAATCGGGTCATGGTATCATTAACGTCAGAAGAAACCATTCTCCCACGTAGCTTAGCTGGTTAGAGCACTGTACTGGAAATACAGAGGCCCGGGTTCAAACCCCGGCGCTGGAGCTTGTTTTTCTCTGATTGTTTCCCGT
>KZ651163.1:445124-456276 GCA_001010745.2 Gerris buenoi | reverse complement strand
TATATATGAAATTCTTTAGAATTGAGGCATATTCAGGATATGGTTCAGTGTAAGAGTTATACGTTTCTCTTGTTTGACGCAGACCTATAGGTTGGGTGGGTTGGGGTAGATGGTTTACCCCGTTGCTATAAAGACTGTTTTTAGAAGAAGACGGAATATAAGGTATAAGGAAAGACAGAGTGAGACGGGTTATGAAACACGGTGCTGGGTATATGCTAAACCCAGCAGACACCGGAGGTATTGCGGGCTTGAGTGTATTTGCATAACTACCCAGGAGAGGGGAGTAGAAGCCTTTTCTACCCTAGCCGACCTTACTCCGTTTATATACACCGGAGCTTACAGAGAAGACCCTATACCTCCGACAGCAGCCTTAATGGACTCCCTTGCCCAAACCGTCGTGCCTTCCATAACCCTCCTGTACCCTTCAAAAAATATATATATACCACCCAAAAACTCCTAGCCTTAAACGTCCCTCAAATACAATGTGTACACAGAGTAGGACCCCCACAGGAAAAAAAAGGAAAGGGAATATAACTCCATATAATATAAATTCCTCTACGAAACTCCTGCAAGGGGAGGCAACGCTGAAAATAACTTTTCCATACCTTGCTTCCCCCTCCACTTCCACCATTCCACGAGGGTAAATTAAAAAATAAGAAGAGAAATCCTTGATATATATTACACAACTTGTAGGCATCCATATTTAAATCTTTTTCCTCGCTGTTTTTGAAATATTATAAAAAAAGTACAATCTTCTTATCTAACTAAGTTTTATAATGTTCTTCCTTTCAACAAGCTTAGCAGTGTTAAATTCAAATTAAAAAATGGCAAGATTAAAATTATAATTTAATATTTTTTAAGAAAAGTTTGGGTTATCACTTATCATTATCACTAAAGTTGAATAGTTTAATATTTTTTGTTATTAAAATATTATGAGACCGTGGCTTTTAATTTCAAGTCAGTGAAGATTATGATTTTTTATTTGGTGTTAAGTCTAGAAGTGGATCCTTTTAGGGTTCATGGGAAAAGTAAATAACTTTAATTCGCTCTATATCGTCAACGTTTCCGGACCTGACTGGCCATTTTCAAGCTTAAAAATGTACGATGAAGACTTAATTTGAGAAATAAGAGCGTCGATGGAGGTCATCTTAATAAATAAAAAGAAAACAGTTTCTCCACGGAAGAAAATACTTGTTTATTTATCAAAGCAGCTTTTGGCTTTTATGTAGCCATCATCAGTGCCGATTTTAGTATAACTAGGGATACATCATTAACACTTATGTTAGTCTCCGACGTCGTATGACTCGCCCACTACATACTTTCTTTATATTATAAACAGTTAATGATATATCCCTAGTTATACTAAAATCGGCACTAATGATGGCTTTATAAAAGCCGAAAGCTGCTTTGATAAATAAACAAGTATTTTCTTTCGTGGAGAGACGTTTCTATTTATTTATGAAGATTTAAATTACCTCCATTGAGTACATGTAAGGTACATTAACGTATCTTAACTTATCCTTCTTGATGTGTGTTGTTCTACCTTATTGTAGTTAAATGTACGTACGTTTTTAAACTTAAAGGCCGAATTATTGTGGAGGTGATGTGATCATAGCCAGGACTTTTATTTTTTGGTAAATGCTTTATTAAGTATTTTACGACGTATTTTAAGCGTAGCTTTAGAAAGGATACTAAAGAAAGCAAACGAAAAATGATTTCTTTCATCAAAATATAAGTTGGTTAAAGCCTTTAATGAATAAAGAATATGATAGTATTATATATAAAAGCGAAAGATAGAATTTGTTCACTATTATACTACAACAGGAGTGTAATACCACTTATAGAATATTTTATTTTATTCTATTTTGGCTTCGTAAGATAATCGTTGCTTTGAAGGAATTCATTCAACAACTTTTTTTTTATTGAAAAAAAAAAAATATATTTATCTACAAAATAAACTCTTCTACAATCATCTTAAACATGGGGTATCTAGTAAGCAATTTAAGGGTCTAAAAACTAAGAATAACTTTTGGATAATATAGTTATCAAAGTATGAATGGGGATGTGTAGTCCTGGAATGTCTTTGAAGTTGGATGTTAGTGAACATTCTTGCGTTCACCACATGATAAAAGCATAGCATGGTTAATACTCCCTCTCCTTCTGCCTTCACAGAAAATTAAATACCCTACTAAAGTAACCACCACAAGGTTCAAATATATATTTCTATACAATACTGATTAATAAAATAAGTAAAAACCATATAAATAAATTTAGATGATAACTTCTCTCAAAGGAAACCATCTGTATCCCAAAAAATCTCAAATTGTTCGGCATTATTGATATTTATCGTTTCAATAAACGAAGACATAAACAATTTCATGATAATTTACTTTTCATTAGTTTTAATTAAATTATCCTAAAAATGTCGTATTAGGTGTCTGTATATTTATCCCATTTCCACTAGATAAGTTGTTGGAATGGTGTCTGAATATTTATCCGATTTCCACAAAATGAGTAGTCCTGATAACAAAAATGTAAGTCAAGAAAATTGTATGTCTGTTTAACTGTAAGTCAATCACGTCTAAACGGCTGAAGAGATTTTGTTGGTTTCATAGTACAAGCTCAATTCTTTGGGTAATACAGGCTATACAATTTTTTGGTAGCTTTATATTGGGTAGAAAACAGGGCTTCTAAATAGATTTCAAAATTCTAATTTTATCTTTGATAATAAAATGTATTTAACCAAAGCTACAGAGGAAGCTACAAACGACATATTATTTATTGATAAAATTTATGTAGGAAGAACTGTTAAAGAAATTAAACTAGTAAGACAATAGTTTATAAATCACACCTCACCATGCCTACCTAATATATAATTCACCTTACTAATATATTAGTAAGGTGAATTATATTGAACTAAATATCTTTCATGATATTATTATACATTATTTTAATGGTAATGTTAGCAGTTAATAGTGTAAATCTAATGATGGTGATAACCACAAAGTGGTCAAAACATATACGTATTATATAATTTATAAAATAGCTTTTATCATAAAAAAGTGGTCAAAAAATATACGTATTCTAAAAAAAATGAAGTAGCTTTAAAATAAAAAAAAAAAAAAAAAAAAAAAAAACACTGCAAGTAAAAAACCGTCTGCGCCCTTTAACTTTCGCTACATTGAGACTTTAATTCAAGTAAAAAATCAGAAAAATTTAAATAGATTAGACAAAAATGGCTCGTATAAGTATAAAATCCATATATTACGCGATAGGATGCGAGGAAGTCATATGCTATTTCAATCAGCACTCTATTTTTCTTATTAATCAATTTAATTCTCTAACCATCTTATTTCAATTAAAGTTCATTACTTTTCTAATTAAACAGAGTAAAAGAGGGGGTAGGGGACCAAATTTAAACTTGGAATATTTGAGAAAAAAAGTTGTTACCCCTTTGAAGAGTTAAAGTAGTTTTTTTTTAATATTACATAGTTGTAATTACNGGCATTATTTTAATGTTCCTAAAATTGAAATAAAAATATCACAAATGTTTAAAAAATTGAATCCATCAATTAATTTTATATAGAACTTTAATATTAATAATAATTTTTTACTGCAGCCAAAGTCTACGTGAGATATTTATAAATATTTTTCTATTATAACGTAATTGCCTGTATCTATAAAGATAGTTGAAAATCAATTTCTGTACTCCGAAGACCCTTATTTCTAATTCCGACAGTGTCTCTTCATTCTTTAGTGTTATAGGGTATTATTGACTTACGTACGTAATCTTGCTTTACTGTTTTTATTATTTTCAGTTATATCATTATCAGTTATGTAATTGAATTGTTTATGAACTTTAATATTACGTATTTTTTTGTTTCACTTCTTTCAAGCTGTAAATATATTACGTACAATTAATTATTACTGAAAGTAATACATTAAAAAAGTCAAACAGAAATAATTTATTATTACACATTATATCGTAATTATAAAGTGGATATTGCTCATTGGAGGTTTAATGATAAAGGTATAGAACCTGGGGCCACAACTATATAAAAAGGAAAATGCTAAAACCGCACAAAATCTATGAAAGGCGGGTCTAGTTACCAGCAGAAAATGAACTGGTTTAAAGAATGACACGGTACGGTTAAAATCCCAGGTGTTTTCGGGTAGAAACTAGACCCGAAATACACAGTTTTTGTGCGGTTCTTGCATTTCTTCTTTTCTATGATACAATGTCCTATAATTGTGGCACCAAGATCTATACTTCAACCGTAAGGGCTCATTCACACTGGGATTCCGGAATGCGATTCGTGTATGAGGCTCAAAAAAGTATCAAGATTCAGTATCTCGGCGGCTTCTTCCCCCTAATTTTCCTAGAATGCTCCCACTTGTTCCGACCTTTGAAAGACCTCCATCGACATAGTCAGTTCAACTTCTGTTTTATTTCAATTTAAAAATGGACGAGATAGAAGTTTTAGCAGTGTGGTATTTGACTAGGAAATCTAAGAAATATAGATGAACATGCTTTAATATGAATTAAAACAATTCCAATAATATTACTTCCAGGAGCTTTGTTAACAAGCCTTTTTTTCAAAAAATAAACTCATTTTTTTTCTTTTATTCAGGTCACTATTGCTGATCACTTATTTTCTTATATTAAAATATAATATAAGCATATAATTATATATTTATAATTAAAATATTTTATTTAAAGTAATAAATAGCAAGAGGATAGAAAAAGAATGCGATTCGGAATCGCCTAGTCTGAATGGACCCATATAGCGCAATGTATCATGAGCCGCTTTTTAGAATTTTTCCTGGAAGAATTCTAAAAAGAATCGAGGCGGCTCACGGGGACGGGATTTGACTCGATTTGAGAATCTCATACAAATCGCATACCGGAATCGTAGTCGGAATGGGGCCATAAGCCGCAATGTATCATGATAATCGCCGATTCGTGAATCGCATTCCGGAATCTCTAGTGTGAATGAGGCCTTACACTCTTTGGGATTCTTTAAGTGGTGAAAGTAAAACATCAAATTTCAAATTTTCCGTGACTCGGATGTTATCGGTAATCATATGATTTCACAAGACAAACCGCGTAACCGCAATCACAACTCTAAATAGAGAGAAATAAGATATTCTTATCATCACATGGAGTTAGTATGTAAAGTGGTCTATAAGACCACTTATTTTTTAATTAAAAAAAGCTGTATTATACATGTTTGGAATTAATTTGGTATAAAAGAACATGGAAAGGAATTAAAACAGGCTACATAATTTAATTTAAAAGTTTATACAGATTCGCTTTATAAATGTGGAACATTTATATTCTGATTACTCGATGAAATTGGACGCCTAATTTAAAATTTAATATATAGAAGGCCTTAACAATACGAAATACATAACTAATAAATGCGTCATGAAAACATTAATTATCTATTTTTTTATGAGTATGTAATTACATAGGAAAAGTGGTGAAAGAATGTATTTAATCAAAATATCTTTTGTTTGAATTAAATTAATTAGGCCATCGACCACATAATTTTCTCGCATTCTTTCTAAATTAAAACAACAAAAAACTTTTGGATTTGAAAGTTCAGTGTTTAATTTAGTATTTATTTAGTTAGCATAAACTAATTATTAATGTATCTAGCAATAGTGAAGAGCTTAATTGCTTTTTAAAAGTTATCCCAATGAAAACTATAATTATTTTAATGTTTTAAGGTATTTGATTTTGGATAGTTCGAATCCCAGATAAGTCCGATATGTTTCACACAGATGATGACATCTTGTGAGTGTATAAAGTGACCGATTTCTCTGTCATGTAACAACCAAATTGTGTGCTACCAGGAATTATTATAAAAGGAGAAAAATAAATAATGTAAGCAATTCAAATAAAATAAAAAATGCTGGTATAGTGCATTTATAATGTATTCTCTCCAAACAGTATTGTAAACTTTTGTCAATTTCTTCAGTTGATCCCTTATGATTACCTTAAATTTTCTTCTCTTTTGGTCTTTAGGGATAATACTTTAAAATTTGTTGGCTATATTTCGCCCATAGCTAGGCATCTTCAGGCCTTAATTGTATGTAAAGAATTACATTGTTTGATTTTTTTTTGTTTTAGGGACAGAACTAAAATTCAAATTTGAGTACCCCTTCACATAGTAATTTTAAGGAGTCACTAAATTTTAAAGTAAAATGAAAATAATTTTGTTTTCAACCTTATTATCCTTAAAGACCAAAAGAGAAGAAAATTTAAGTATTGAAAACATTGTCACAACATTCGCGATATGACTTCACTTTTTAAAAAAAATCAAAATAAGGAATAATTTTTGTTTTAGTAATAAGGTATTATTTTCAATGACTGAATGGGAATAACTGATCGGATCGGTCACAGAGAAGTGTTAAAGAAGAAAAAGTTGACATTTATAAAAAAGAAGAATTAAAAATAAAAACAGCGTAAGGATTTGAGTTTTTTCTGAAATGTTAGACAACAATACATGAAACAATGGGAGAGGTTAGGAGACACCTTCAAGTATCTCCAAGACCCCCTTGTCATTCTTCTTTATTCTTATAATCTTTTGTCTTTGCTTTCCTAGATATAGAAGAACAAAAAAGACAGAACGGGAAAAAAGCACTGTTGTCTTTTTTTTCCTAAAAGCAATCAGCTTATTAGGCAGATATAAAGTTGGTGGGAGACAAAAGTGGAGGAAAAAATGTTGGTTGTAGCCGGGGTGTGCACAAGTTAAGGGATACCTCGTGCCAAGGCAACAGGTAGATATCGACCTGATGCAGTGCGCATGTCTTGTAACGAAACCTTCTCTTCACAACAGTCTCCCTTCAAGCCAACTTGTTTACTATTACAAGGACGGTGAGGGGGGTGGGGGAAACCAGCCCCGGCGACATGGGCCTCTTCCCAATTTATAACTCCTCTCCGCAGTTACTACGGACTAAAAACCCAGTTTTGTTACCACTTTAAATCCTTTAATTCATGTTCTCTCTTCAAATTGAAGAAAATTGATACCGTATCCTTGATATCCCTTGGTTATTTTTTTTAGTTTCGTCAACAACTATTCTTAGCTATCATTTGAACAAACAAAGTTTGAACAAACACATCAGAATCCACATTTCTAGAAGAAAATATAATGTTTTTCTCAAATATTATCATTAATAATTTGGTATCACTTAAGATAGAAGATCATTATAATAGGCAGCGTGTGGCTTTGTCATTAAAGCGAGCGTGTAGTAATAAATATTTGTATGCTTTAACGATCTATATTAATTATTAGTGGTGTCGCTATTGGTTTTACTACAAAATGTTATTTGAAAAAAATGTTCGTCTCATCGAATAGATAAAGTTAAAATTTTGCCCGTCCTAAAACACGTTTACGCGAGCGTTGCGCGCGAACGGTTTGACAGACAATTTCCAACGAACTCGTCCTGAGTATTGGTAAAATGAACATTTGTACCAAATTTCATCAAAATCAGTCAACTTTAACTCATGTTATCGTCGTACGTTTAAGACACACACACAGACACGGAGCATATTTCGTTGAATGTAAGAAGCTCGCTTCAATTATCTCGTTAATTACAAGGTAAATACAAGGAACAATGTAAGTTGAATAACAACATAAGTTGCCCATGGATGGGATTTCAGTTCACATAAAGGTGATTAAAAGGAACAATGTAAGTTGAATAACAACATAAATTGGCCATGGATGGGATTTCAGCACTCATAAAATGTCGTTGGCAATCTAAAAAATAGGACGAAATCATAAACAAATATAATTGACCAACCCTTATCAAAATGGTGGTCATTTATAAGTTTGTTTAGCTATAACTTTGAACTATTTATTGTAATTGCGTTAAACAAACGCCTTAATATATATTTTTATTGCCCAAATGCAATGAAACTACTCTCAAGTGTCAAGCCCCAATCCATTCCTAATATTTAGAATTTTTTGAGGGGGAGGGGGGGATTACCACAAAATATGCAACTTAGAAAAAGTTTCTTATAATCAGTTAAGGATTTAAAGGAAAACTAGATTTTTTCGTTGATTTGCTTGAAAAAATAGAGGTGTGGGACACGAAAAACGCAATCTTCAAGGTCATATATAGTACATATGAATTGGTACAAAGTCGAACCCAAATATATACTTGTACTCAGGATATATATTTCTACTCCTCATCATCATATAACACCCCACATATTTCCATTACATGAAATGTCATTCCCTTAAACTTCAACGACTAGTTTTTAGCGGATCATAACTTAAAAGTTTCAAATTTTTCTGTTGGGTACTTTCGGTGATCAGGTGCTGTACTGACATACAAGTGAAAATACCTATAAGGGTCTTTGTTGTAGCCTAAGGACCCTAATAAACACTATTTTGATCTATGACATTTTATGTTTTTCGTGATGAAAATGCTATTCATTATTGATTATTCATAGAGAGCTGTGACACTCCAAACATTACTAACTCCGATGTAGAAAAGCCTGAAGAGGGCCTAGGCCTGCCAAAGAGTTGATACTATCAATATACAATTATGTAATGCCTGATACAGGATCTGTGATTCATCAGATGTATAAACTCCAAACATATATGTACGAATTAAATAAGTGACAAGTCATAAAAAACTTGGTTTTCCGGTAAAATCCGTGTCACGAAGTGTTAAGTTTAAGGAAGCATCTTCAGGGTGTGGTGCATCGTGAAGTTGACTCGAAGTAAATACAAGATATACTGACGACTGGAGAGAAGAACGGCGTATTTGTAGTGCTGTTCTAGACCGTAGATTATACTTGAATTCACGGGGGTTCCTTTACTCGGGGTATTCTTTTGTTGGGATGATGCAATCTGGCAGGTGTTGTAGCTTCGATGCTCCACACCCCTAAAGATGGTTCCAGTAATGGAAGCGAAACGTCGGGCTTAAACCCCTGGTGACTTTAAGTGATATAGTAAGAATGACAAAAACAAAGGAATATTTAGGGGGCCGGCGTGGTCGAGTGGATAACATCCTCGGCTCTGAAACCAAGGTCTGAAACCCGACGTGAGTTCGAATCCCGGAGGGGTCAGACATGTTTCACACTGATGATCTCATCGAGTAGATGAGTAAAGTGGTCGGATAACCCCCCGTCCTGTAATGAACCAATGAGCAGTCGAACGGGACTAAAAACCCAAAGAAAAAAAAAGAAAAAAAAAGGAATATAAAATACGTTAATTGTCTGAAGGACTAATTTAATATCACCCACATATTATAATATATAGTAGGTTCACAGACAGGTGGGATAGGCCACACCCGACCATACTGGTTGCTGTATGAGAAGTACTATTCACTGATTGTAAACAATGAGAGGTTGCGATTGAAATCACGTGATTGCATTAATTATATGATTACCTTGGTGGGTTCCAGTAACAACATTTCTATCGACCCTTTACCCCAATTTGTAAGTTAGTTCAACTGAAAGTGATAAGAAATATCCATTTCAACAGAAAGGGATGTTTCGAACTATGGGTCTCTCCAATAGATTTATAAAGTTTCCGATATGGTGTATATCTATTTATATATCTATAATATTCTGTTAAGCGAGGCACAAATTAGAGTTAAATTTCTACATCAGTGATTCCTGACCTTTCGTCCTATACTTTGGCGCGGGACACTGTGCCACGCTCCGCTCATTGGCATCCTAAATTGTTTTTTTTATAAGAATTCTATAGTAATAATAATATCATATTTTGACACAATAATGAGAGCTCAAATATACTCTAAAACGTCAGGTTTTTTGTTTTGACGATTTTATGAGATATTCTTTAATTTTTTACATCTAATCAAAATTAAAATTAGCTCTATCGTAAAATTCTTGGGGCTGACAATGTTCATAGTGTTTAATAACTTTTAAAAACGTTTTAAATAGGTTATGCTTAAAGAATAATAATTAAAGTAATGTAATAACTTATTATTTCAGCTTAGAGGAAGTAGACACAGGAAACGAGAACAGATACAGGATGTAGAAACGTAGTAAAAATACTAGACATTACGGTTTGAATCTTCGTCAAAGTACTAAGAGGAATAAATTTCATTAGTATACGTAGCACTTTACATCCCACTGGGAATTAAGACTTACTTCGAGTTTCCGGTGGAATTATATTTATTTGGTTCTACAAATTAAATGTGCGCAAGAGGCGAAATTTATCTAAATGAAAACCATANATGAAATGTCATTCCCTTAAACTTCAACGACTAGTTTTTAGCGGATCATAACTTAAAAGTTTCAAATTTTTCTGTTGGGTACTTTCGGTGATCAGGTGCTGTACTGACATACAAGTGAAAATACCTATAAGGGTCTTTGTTGTAGCCTAAGGACCCTAATAAACACTATTTTGATCTATGACATTTTATGTTTTTCGTGATGAAAATGCTATTCATTATTGATTATTCATAGAGAGCTGTGACACTCCAAACATTACTAACTCCGATGTAGAAAAGCCTGAAGAGGGCCTAGGCCTGCCAAAGAGTTGATACTATCAATATACAATTATGTAATGCCTGATACAGGATCTGTGATTCATCAGATGTATAAACTCCAAACATATATGTACGAATTAAATAAGTGACAAGTCATAAAAAACTTGGTTTTCCGGTAAAATCCGTGTCACGAAGTGTTAAGTTTAAGGAAGCATCTTCAGGGTGTGGTGCATCGTGAAGTTGACTCGAAGTAAATACAAGATATACTGACGACTGGAGAGAAGAACGGCGTATTTGTAGTGCTGTTCTAGACCGTAGATTATACTTGAATTCACGGGGGTTCCTTTACTCGGGGTATTCTTTTGTTGGGATGATGCAATCTGGCAGGTGTTGTAGCTTCGATGCTCCACACCCCTAAAGATGGTTCCAGTAATGGAAGCGAAACGTCGGACTTAAACCCCTGGTGACTTTAAGTGATATAGTAAGAATGACAAAAACAAAGGAATATTTAGGGGGCCGGCGTGGTCGAGTGGATAACATCCTCGGCTCTGAAACCAAGGTCTGAAACCCGACGTGAGTTCGAATCCCGGAGGGGTCAGACATGTTTCACACTGATGATCTCATCGAGTAGATGAGTAAAGTGGTCGGATAACCCCCCGTCCTGTAATGACCCATT
>KZ651163.1:429931-443923 GCA_001010745.2 Gerris buenoi | reverse complement strand
TCATTACTATATTCAATCCAAATATTTCATTACTATATTCAATCCAAATATTTCATTACTATATTCAATCCAAATATTTCATTACTATATTTAATCCAAATATGTCATTACTATATTCAATCCAAATATGTCAATACTATATTCAATCCAAATATTAATTATTACTCATAAAGGACACTTAACTAATACACAAATTAGAAATACAGTAATCTTGGATTTATTCCAAGAAGATTGAGACAAGTTCTACACTAATGATTCATTGATCATTGTGTGAAAGTGGGTTACGTTTCAGTGCTATAATGAACCTAATGAATAATATAACGAAATTAATAAGACCATTCGTGCGGAACACGAACTGAACAACTCTAAAGATGTGACGCAATATGGAATGAAGTTATATAACTGTCTCTCAGGGTAATATAACTTCCACGCTGGTTTTCAGAAGTAACGAAGGGCTTGCAAATATTCCATAAAGCTTAATGAAAACTCGACGGATGCTTGTTTAGCGGCACATGCGTGCAGAGTATGCTCCAGTGAAAGCGTGTGTTTTCAGATAGGCGGATTGTATTCCGTTCATTATTTTCTCCCTTTTTGGAAGGATGAAGTGGTTGAAAACCAAGGGAACTCCTATTCAACACAGATTCCCTCGTGCCACCATTTTATTAAATCTCCCCCCCTTTTTTCAACAGTCATCACCTGATCGATAATTTAAATAAGGTAATATAATCTGAGCTAAACGAACATTAAGTTGTTAAAAATAGACTAAAACTAGGTGTGCAATGCTTGCAATATTGAGCTGAGCGTGCATTTTAATCATTTTTTTACTTTTCCTCACTACTAATAGTAGGAAAAGTATTGTTTTCACCAAAATTTTTTTTTTTTTTCGAGATTTCTACGGAATTATCCGTTTTAGGCGTTTTTAAGACCTCCTGAGTGGTTTTAGCATAACGTATGTATGTGTGTATGTATGTGTGTAGGTGTGTTATCATCGTAGCGCCAAGGTGTTTAACCTAGAGAGTTGAAACTTTGCAGAAAAATCAGTCCTAACCTGTAGTTGTGCCGCCCGGAAAATGAACTTTTTCCGCCATCTTGAACCCAGTTTGCTTAGTCAGCAAAAATTAAAAAAAAATCGTAATAAATCGAAAATGGTCCTGATCGAGTTGAAAATTTGAGGCACGAATGTACCTCTCTGTATGACAAACAAGCCCGCCAAATTTCATTTTGATATTAGCCGCCATTTTGAAGTTATACATTTTTTGAATTTTTAAACTTTGACGGTTAATAATACTGAAATTACATATAGGTTTTTGACTTATCATTGGACTTATCATTAAACATATCGTTGGAACCGGAAAAAATTAAGGAACAAATATGAAAAAACCCGATGAAATTCTATTAATTAGTTCAAAAGTTATAAGTGAATATAATTATTTATTAGTGCAATAATGTTGATGACGTCAAAGTTTGTTTACATCTGTCAAAATACCGCCAAACTTCAAATATTTAAATAAAATATTGGTATTAAAAATAAGTTTTTTTTAAGAATGATAGTAATTCAGTTAGTTCAGAACGGTCACCCGTCCAAGTACTGACCACGTCCAATGCTGCTTCCTCCTGCTGCGAAACAGTGGCCGCTGAAGTGACGAAAAGTTCCGAGGTACCCTGTACCCGATTTTTTTTTTCTATTTTACCAATAGAATGACCCCTCATAAATGAAAATACGACAAAAGTTAATTTAACAACAATAACTAAACTCTTAAAGAGCTTTCCAACGACAATCATCTTGAAGGGCATATACTATTTTAACTTTTGTACCCCGTACCCCGTGTACCAATTTGGACCATTTCAGAATTTATACCTTCCTTTGGTTGGTTACTATGACCGTGCCCAATTTTGTGCGGATCGGTTCAGCCGTTCAGGAGAAAACTTTTGTACCCCGTACCCCGTACCCCTGTGTACCGATTTAGACCATTTCAGAATTTATAACTTCCTATGGTTGGTTACTATGACCGTGCCGAAATTTGTACGGATCGGTTCAGCCGTTCAGGAGGAATATACGTCTAAACAAATGCGAAGTGTAGTATAAGAGCTTCTCTTTGCTCAGCTCAAAAATAAATCGAGATATCGATGATTCGGTCGAATCGACACAGTTTTATCTGACAACCTATTTATAATATTTCTCGAAATATCTATTTAGGGGTAAAATTAAATATGACCAATACTAATTTTAGCATGTTCAAGCTATCTTTAGGGATGTAAGCATTTATTTTTGTCAACCAGCTGAAGTTATGGAAGAATTCACCCCATGAAAGTTTGCTTTAGAGGAATTATTATTGGCAAGAGTAGTATGGAGGCGAAAATAATGAATGAATAAATTATAGCATTGATAGTCTTGTCTTTCGACTTTCAAAATTACTTCTTAGAACTGATTAAAGCCACAAAACTTTCACCGAAACACAATCTATCACGTAAGTTATGAATAAAAAACAAATCGAGTAATTTATTTTCGATTTTTTTTTTTTTTTTTTTTGAAGACGCGTTAAGGTGATTTATTTATTTGGCTCCTGACGACGTTTGATTTATTCATAATATTTCTTTTTATGCCTTAACTCGCTTTGTAAGCCTATCTACACGCAACATTTCTTCGTATATTTTGCATGACGAGTAAAGCTAAATAAAACTTGTTCATTTTAAAATGAAAATCATATTTTTTTTTCGTCTAACTTTTCTAGAGATTCGTGACTAAATATAGTCTAAAGTCTAAAACAATGTTTTCTGACCGAAATAAGCACAAACTGGGTTCATGCTATTTGGGTAACTTTATCTGGATTACTTCTTTTCAATGTTCTACCCGGATTTCTTCTTTTCAATGTTCTACCCGGATTTCTTCTTTTCAATGTTCTATCAGGATTTCTTCTTTTCTATGTTCTACCCGGATTTCTTCTTTTCAATGTTCTATCAGGATTTCTTCTTTTCTATGTTCTACCCGGATTTCTTCTTTTCAATGTTCTATCGGGATTAGTTTTTATTGGTACATCCAAATCACAGTTTTCTGTGAAGTTGAACTATTCAAAGTTGAAATTTATGAAATCCACAAGGCTGCCATAGCCATAGTAAGTTTTTCTCTTTGGAAGCTCCTAATTTACCCCTATATTTTAACGTAGGTAATTCATATATTTTCAAAAAGAGTGTGTAGATATTAAAAATTCAATGATTTTTTAAATAAATTTTGAGTGTAAAACATGCTAAACTAGCAAAATTCTCTGGAATAAATAATTTTATCTACTACATGTATTGTAAGTGGACTTTACATTGCTAATAACAGGGAGGGAAGTGTTACTTCCCTCCCTTAGGAGTAAAAAAAACAATCATACCAACTTAAAAGGTATTTTTTTTAGGTAAATTTGAAGTATGTTATGTTATGTTATGTTAGTAGTGATGTATTTTTAGCTGTTTTGTATACTAATTTTTCGGGAAGGTTGCTTTAGGTTATCATACAAAGTCTTTAAATTAAAAAAACAAACAACGTAATTAAATTAAAAACGTATATTTAGTATATAAAAATTGTTATTTTAATAAATCAAGTAACTAAATATCAGTTTAAAGTGTTTAAATTACGTGAATTTGTAGGTAAAACTTTTATACCTACAAACTTAATAGATTACCCATGGTGCACTAGTCGTAGATAAAATTTAATACGCAAAATGGATCGAAGTATTTCTGCTCTCGGGATTATCTCCCTCGGCCAAAGGCCTCGGGAGCTAATGAAGTTTTCTCCTTCGGCAGTGCCTCAGGAGAAAACTTAACCTCGAGCAGGAAAACATACTTCTCTCCCTTGTTGCGTAAATAACTATTTATTCGCTGCTTTCATTCGTTATTGCATGTACACAAAAAAATGTATATATAGAAATCAAACTATTACAATACTTTATAATTATGATATTTATACCGGTGGCATACTAATAAAAGGGAAATGTTTAGTCAAATTGCGACAAAATTGTCCAACTGTTAATGTTTCAATTAATTTGAAATACAATGTATTCTTCATCCTAGAAAAGATGCTGTTTCAGAAAGGTCTATCTTGAATTAATTATTATTATTATTTGGCTAACGTGAATTTTACTGTATACGAATTAATTAATTGATATTCAAATTATATTCATAAAAAAAATATGTCTTGTCGATGCGCATGTTATGTCATGAACGATGTTTTTCGGCAATTGCACAATTGTTGCATGTCACAGTCTGCTAGGATGTATAAACAAAGGCTTTGGCGAAACTCAAACTGGAGCGGGAAAGTCAGGGATGGCAGCCATACTTGCTGGTTGTGTTTTCGAATAGGGTGGCCGTAACTATAGTTACGGCCACCCCATCAGCTTGTTTCTCCCCTCTTCAAAAGATTTGGTTCTCGGCATTCCTCTTTACCATGATAGAATGCATTCGCACCAGAGCCATAAGCAACAAATTTAATATAGTGGTAAATATACATGTCGATCTCACTATTTTTTGTATGATCAAAGATTTTAAGTATTACATGGTTTAGTCAAAGTTCCAAATGCCAAATGACGAATTTTGTACTTATACGTTCTATGTCACAAGTTTGTACACCGAAGTCCTGTTCAGTTGTGGTTGCTTCCTCAATATTTACCTTTTAGTGGTTTTGGGTATGGATAGTAGCTGATATCTGTATTGGGGGAGTAGAATCAACCCCTTCTCATTGCCTTTGATGTAAACCTGGAAATCTAACCAAGAGTTTCAACTTCCTGAAAGGGTAAACCTATCATCTTCGTTAAACTTCTCTACCTGCTTCTGATATTCAATGCTTTCTCTAATTACACCGTTGTGTTCTACCAGGTGACAAAGGCTTTTTCTTCAATTTCTATAATATTGATGAGATTCTGCTCTCTTTTGTTACATTTCTTGCTCGAAGGTATATTTTTGAGACATTTTCGACTTGGTAATACGTCGTTTTCAACTTCGCATTGCAACTTCCATTTTATATTTTATAAATACCCCCTTGTCTGGATCAGTGGATTTGCTTCAACTATTGCTTGGATCTAGCAGGAACTAAGTCCTTTAGTGCAACTAAGTCTTTCTCCCAGTGTTAATAATAATTATAATTTGATTTAAGTTAAAATTTAAACTTTCCGTAGTATGAATACTACCAAAAACATTTAATATAAAAATGAAAATAAAATATTTTATCTATTATAATGAGTTGATCAAAAAAAAAAAAAAAAAAAAAAAAAAAATTAAGTTACTCCAGTTTATCAAAGTTTTCACAGTAGAATATAATGATAAATTACAATTATCAAGTTCTACAAAACTTAATAGTTATTCCTTTTTAACTAAAAAATAATATCTGACCAAAAATCATAAGCGGTATAGTTGCATATTGTATAAAAACCTATTAAGTTTTCTCTATTTATAACATTTATTTCCCTGCTATCACACTTAAATTTTATAAGCTTGGGACTAAAGTAAAGTAATCAAGCACCAGGATCCTAGGCACTGCAGCAAACTAAATCAACGACCATGAAAATACTAGAGAGAGGGAGGATGAGGCAAAAGAGCTGATACCGCAGGAAAAAAGTTTAATAATTCCAGTTGGAGAAGGAGCTGCAAAAAAGAGTTGGAGTAAGCTGGGAGGGTATGGAGCACCCCACCTAATAACTCAGGCCCGTCGAAAAACTAATTATTTTTTACTCACCCGCTCTCTCCATCAAGCTCTAGAGCATGCTTTAAACTCGTTTCCTCTCGTCGTTTTGAAAAATGCAACGCGATACTACGAGGGGTGAGATGATGTTCCATTACCCTAGCTCTGCAATTTACCCAGTCAATGTAATAGTTGTCCATCAGACGGAAGGGGTTTTTTACGTTCCATGGAAACGATCACGAAGAACTTTGATACATTAGTTATTATGATCGAACACCTGTTTATTGCATAATGAAGTTACAACTGATTTATCTTAATATCAGAGTGTTTCAAAACTTAAAAATGACTAACTAAATAGGCTGATTATTCACAAAGCAAGCTCAGGGTTTTAAATGGGAAGAAAGTTATTTTAAAAACAACTACAGTAATTAGGTAAAATATTGTAGGAGATTCATAACTCTAGATTTTAGTTGTAAACCCTTATTTAAAAGTAAAAAGGAAAAAATCCCTACTTTTCAAATTCAGAAGGATTATTCTCAATTGTGTATAAGAGCTGATTTCTTGACTTTATTATTTATCAAGACGCATTAGTGAATTATTACTACCAACTAAAGTTGCCGAACATAATGTGAATATTTGACGTGGTAATAGCCGAGTTAGAAAGGAAAGTTTTGGACTATTTCTTTTCCCTGAGGAACGTAGTACGCCCACGTCTGGCTTTTAACTTCCACAGCCGAGTTCTTACGGTCTTACAAAACCACTCGAGATATCGACTTGGCTTTCCCAAAATAAATCTGCATAGGATGCTAAAAAATTAATACGCTTCTTATCATATTATATTCACTCTGACATTATCACGAATAAAATTTAAACTTTTGAAATTATTATCAAGCAATCAAAGCGCTGGTTGATCCCAGGTGTACATCGAAATTTGTTGCCAAGTATAAACGATATCTCAACACACTTGTGGAACAACAAGGTACCACAAATACGGACTCCGGGACATTGTGGCATTGAAGAAGCAATTAGATAGCGGACCAGATGGTCAAAATGGGTTCCAGTTTGACCCCAATAACACCAGAACCTGTTGCAGGCGTACCACGATTACCACGATGTAGAGTGAAACAATCCATAAGACGTTCATGCATTTAGACCTCCATTGAATGTGGAACAGAGCTTCAATTATGCAACAATCTGAAATGATAATCCAGGAACCATCTCGGAATCTTACCATATCACTGTTTTCACATAAAATCAATCCTCACTGGACACTATAGATGAAATAGACATCTACACCTGCTCTTTCTAAAAAGAATCTCCTTTTCACCTTATTAGCATCTGCCCTGCATTAACTCACCAAGAGGTAGGTGGTCTTTGGCTTAACCATTCTGCTTACTAAGAAGAATTAAGGTTACTTCACCTACGCAAGTAAATTACTTTCTGAGGGTCTTCTGCCAGCCTGCATAGTGGGTAGAGTCCCACTAGAAGGTTACCTAAACCGGGTTTGGACTTTGGACCTTATGTGAGATCTTACTCTGTCCGACATTATTTTTAATTCTCCCCGAAAAATATACTAAATAAATAAATTAGGAAACCAATTTATTAATATAAGGAAATTAACCTAGAACAACATAACACGAGCGTCAGGTCCTCTCAGCTGTAAGATGTTTGGAACGGAAACTCGAAAACAGGAGAACAGTGGATCAGACCAGTGCGCATGACCCCCAATTACTGTTTCCCTTAAGTACAACTCTCTTGCAAGCTCTTTGTTTTATAGCAGTAACTGCTTGTGAGCGTACCTATGGCCCGGAAATAAGCTGCAGCAAAACTGTCTGTTTCTTCTTCTTCTTTACCAGAAGTAAAACACAAGTTTACTTAACTCAGTGATATTTTAGAAGTATAACACAAAGAAAAGAGTAACTGCTTCAGAATTATCATCATATTACAAATATTATTCTTAAAGTATGACTAATATACAATATACTCAAAACTAGTACAAGGTAGTACAATATACTTATTGTACTACTTGGTTAATTACTAATTACTGAATAGTACTTTAGGCTCTACGTATCTGCACGATGACCGACTTATCTAAACAACGTAATATTTCAAATGTAGACAATGTTTGCCATCTCCAATGCTTTCTCAATATCTTGCTTTGTCTTAAGTAAAACTGAAGTAAGTTATCAAGCCACCCAGGAGGTTAGAAAATGGGGGGGGGGGGGAGGCTCACCCAAATGTACTGTTGAGACAAAGGAATATCATCTATAAAATGTATTAATTATAAAGATATAATCTTTCAGCTGTATACATCTTATAAATAAACTGTGTTGACAAAGGGATATATTCTCTTAAGTGTATAAATCAAGCGAAATTAGGCCGCCAAGTGATTCTCGACTGAATCGATATCTGCAGATTTGCCGAAGCTTCTACTCGTATAAAAAAAAGTAAACAATAAATAAAAACCAGAAAGAGACTTTTAGAATATTATAATCTGCGGGTCCTAATAATTTCAATTTTATACAGTATGAATCTGTGCTTAAAGAAATTTATGCAATAAAATATACATATTTATATTATTAAGCTAGATTTTTGTAGAACAATGGAACTCAAATACTAAAATCGCCAAGTTCACCTGCAAATAATAGGGATGAGAATATTTAATAATATTATTATGATAATTTTTTATGTTGTACAGTAGTTATATTTGAGGAATAATATACTTTTAAGGTAGACTATTGTCTATTATTTATTATATGTATCATATATATATTATCTTTATGTAGGGTCTTGAAATATATTTTTCTTATTATTTTAATTATTTAAATTTAAATTAATAATTCTAGAGAATATCTTTTCAAATAAAAGCAAGCTATAATATTTTATTTATTTTAAATAAAGTTACCCTCTCATTAACAGTAATTTTCTGACCTTATGTTAGTTATTTATTTATTTATTTTTTTTGTTTTTTAGTATATCTATGATATTTGCAACTATATTGTGGCTAAATATTATTTATTCTATTTGTTTAATTTAAAGTTATATTCTATGTCATTCGCAATTTATTAAATAAAATTTATTGACCAAGCATACACTATTAGGACACACAAAGGGTCCGAAAGAAGTTTAAAAAGTTGGACGAATTTGTTAATCAGCACAATCGACACAGCCGTGTCAAGATGGCGACCATTTAAAATTTTATTTAAGCTTAACTTTTGAATAATTTATTATAAGAGTGTGAGCCAAATATTTTTATACACATTTTCATTTTTTAAACTTAATCCATTCCTGCGATAATATATTTTTAAGATTTTTAGGAGGAGAAATTTTTCTCATAACTAGACATGCTACATATTATGTTATAACAGCAATTTACAACAAAAACTTTTTTTCTTTTTTTTTCGTCAAAGAGTAACAAGGATATTTTTTTTTTTAAATTTTCCATTGATTTGTTTAAAAATTAAACAAATCATCACGAGGGGGTCAAGAAATCGCATTTATTCAAGGATATGGCCTAATAGCAAAGATGAATTAGTACAAGAACGAAACCATATTTGTACTCAGGGTGTCCTCCTCTTTCATTAAACACCCCATACGACCTGTTTCCTTTGAATTAAAATTTTAACACCCTTAAATTCAGCCCTTAGTTAGTGAGGGGTGGTTTTTTTGGGGCTTCCTTATATTATTTCTTTGATTAGGTTATTACACATAACATGACTGTAAAGATTCACATTTTTGTGTTGGGCATTTTCGGAGATTAGGTGCGTTACAGACAGACAAGTGCAGGAATGTATAATGGACCTCGTTACAGACGGACAGACAAGTGCAGGAATGTATATGGGTCCTCGTTACAGACGGACAGACAAGTACAGGAATGTATATGGGTCCTCGTTACAGACAGACAGACAAGTGTTGGAATGTATAAGGGTCCTCGTTACAGGCGACAGACGAATGCAGGAAGTTATAAGGGTCCTCGTTTTTGCCTTCAGACTCTAATAAAACCTATTTTGGTCCATAGCACACAATTAGTTTCTTAATGAGTAATAATGCATAGATAAATAATTAATGTATGGATTATGAATATTTAAGACATAATATTTGGATTGATCGCAATACCTACTATTGATAATTTGTGGGCTAAAGGTATACTGTTTAAGTGATTTAGGTTTGCCCAATTATTATCTGATTAGCAACTATTAAGAAAATATATAGAATATCCACTAAATTAAATCAAAATGACGAATTAAAATATAATTTCATTAAAATTTCGTGAGTAGTAATGATTAATATGTAATTAGGAGGAATTATGCTTTAAAAGTAGCACATATTGGCCGCAAATTAACAATTTTGCTAACCATTAAATTATAATACAAGTATGATATGACATAGTTAGCCCTCATGCTTAGTTGAATTAACAGATCTTACAATTACTATTTACTATACAAGTACCTGGCATATATCTACCTGGCCATTCGACGGGCAAAGGCTGGCCGTAGGCCAGCCAAGACCGGCGAGTCTGTTTATAAAAGTATAACTCATTTGATTTTAATGAAATTTAGGTGGTTTGTTGAAAGTACCTTACAGATATTTCATATTAATTTCACCTTCTGTTGTCACATTTAATGTTGAAGAAAATAAATATAATTCCTCCGGAAACTCGAAGCAAGTCTTAATTCCCAGTTGGATGTATAGTGCTACGTATACTGATGTAATGTATTCCACTCAGTACCTTGACGAAGATTGAAACTGAAATGTCTAGTCTCTTTTCTACGTTTCTACATCCTGTTATCCGTGCTCTTTTCCTGTTTCTACTTCCGCTAAGACGCAATATAATTGCATTACTTAAATAATTCATCAAGCATAAAAATTTGAAATATTGTAAACAGTTATGCTAAGTTCATGTACACCCAATGAACATTTTCAGGCGCAAGAATATTACAATATTACAATAGATGTAAACAAATATATCTGAACAATTCGTCAAAATCAATATACTTTACTCCATCTCAAACTACTCGACGTTTTAAAGTACATTTAAACCTTCATTATTGTATCAACAAATCACATATGACTATAAAATTCTTGTAAAAGAAAGAATTAAAAAACTAATAAATAAAATATGGGTTGCCAATAAGTGTGACACACTGTCACTGACACATATTATTGGACGAAAGGTCATACGAGAATGGTTGTTTGATCCTATATCAATTCCCAGAGGGCGTATTTCTTTTTATTTAATATTAAATTATTGCAATTAATATTAGACTATCTGTGGGCTACTTTTACAAAACATTAAACTTAATTAATCATTGGATCAAATGTTTTTAATTAATGCGAAAAAGAAAGGAATGGCCTTCCTATATAAAGTAGATTAATTTGGGGCGAACTTTTGGCTAATTATGCTTTTTACTATTAAACTTAAATAATTTATTTGGTTTTAAGATATGTTTTAAAGTTGAACCGCAGACCAATAGAAAGTCCAAAACTCTCCTCTGACGACCTGAACGGATTTTTGAATTCTGTGTCATAAAAATAAAAATATATATTTTTAAGAATGACATCAATTACTTCCGTTACCATCGGTAAATTAGGAAGCAAAAAGTTAGAAGTCAAGAAATTTGATGCCTGTGGCCGAATTTCTTTATAAGAAAACTCTGGTTTAAATATTATAATCTATTTTTATAATTTCTAGTAATATAATGAGTGTAATTGTGGGTACATTTTCATTATCATACTAGGGCGGNTTTGAAAATTAATGGGTATAGAATTAGTTGGAAGTATTATGGAACTAACAGTGAGTATAAATATGAGCTACCATTCAAATGTCATTAAAATTAATGGGTATAGAATTAGTTGGAAGTATTATGGAACTAACAGTGAGTATAAATATGAGCTACCATTCAAATGTCATTAAAATTAATGGGTATAGAATTAGTTGGAAGGTCCTCGTTTTTGCCTTCAGACTCTAATAAAACCTATTTTGGTCCATAGCACACAATTAGTTTCTTAATGAGTAATAATGCATAGATAAATAATTAATGTATGGATTATGAATATTTAAGACATAATATTTGGATTGATCGCAATACCTACTATTGATAATTTGTGGGCTAAAGGTATACTGTTTAAGTGATTTAGGTTTGCCCAATTATTATCTGATTAGCAACTATTAAGAAAATATATAGAATATCCACTAAATTAAATCAAAATGACGAATTAAAATATAATTTCATTAAAATTTCGTGAGTAGTAATGATTAATATGTAATTAGGAGGAATTATGCTTTAAAAGTAGCACATATTGGCCGCAAATAAACAATTTTGCGAACCATTAAATCATAATACAAGTATGATATGACAAAGTTAGCCCTCATACTTAGTTGAATTAACAGATCTTACTATTTACTATACAAGTACCTGGCATATATCTACCTGGCCATTCGACGGGCAAAGGCTGGCCGTAGGCCAGCCAAGACCGGCGAGTCTGTTTATAAAAGTATAACTCATTTGATTTTAATGAAATTTAGGTGGTTTGTTGAAAGTACCTTACAGATATTTCATATTAATTTCACCTTCTGTTGTCACATTTAATGTTGAAGAAAATAAATATAATTCCTCCGGAAACTCGAAGCAAGTCTTAATTCCCAGTTGGATGTATAGTGCTACGTATACTGATGTAATGTATTCCACTCAGTACCTTGACGAAGATTGAAACTGAAATGTCTAGTCTCTTTTCTACGTTTCTACATCCTGTTATCCGTGCTCTTTTCCTGTTTCTACTTCCGCTAAGACGCAATATAATTGCATTACTTAAATAATTCATCAAGCATAAAAATTTGAAATATTGTAAACAGTTATGCTAAGTTCATGTACACCCAATGAACATTTTCAGGCGCAAGAATATTACAATATTACAATAGATGTAAACAAATATATCTGAACAATTCGTCAAAATCAATATACTTTACTCCATCTCAAACTACTCGACGTTTTAAAGTACATTTAAACCTTCATTATTGTATCAACAAATCACATATGACTATAAAATTCTTGTAAAAGAAAGAATTAAAAAACTAATAAATAAAATATGGGTTGCCAATAAGTGTGACACACTGTCACTGACACATATTATTGGACGAAAGGTCATACGAGAATGGTTGTTTGATCCTATATCAATTCCCAGAGGGCGTATTTCTTTTTATTTAATATTAAATTATTGCAATTAATATTAGACTATCTGTGGGCTACTTTTACAAAACATTAAACTTAATTAATCATTGGATCAAATGTTTTTAATTAATGCGAAAAAGAAAGGAATGGCCTTCCTATATAAAGTAGATTAATTTGGGGCGAACTTTTGGCTAATTATGCTTTTTACTATTAAACTTAAATAATTTATTTGGTTTTAAGATATGTTTTAAAGTTGAACCGCAGACCAATAGAAAGTCCAAAACTCTCCTCTGACGACCTGAACGGATTTTTGAATTCTGTGTCATAAAAATAAAAATATATATTTTTAAGAATGACATCAATTACTTCCGTTACCATCGGTAAATTAGGAAGCAAAANGTCATTAAAATTAATGGGTATAGAATTAGTTGGAAGTATTATGGAACTAACAGTGAGTATAAATATGAGCTACCATTCAAATGTCATTAAAATTAATGGGTATAGAATTAGTTGGAAGTATTATGGAACTAACAGTGAGTATAAATATGAGCTACCATTCAAATGTCATTAAAATTAATGGGTATAGAATTAGTTGGAAGTATTATGGAACTAACAGTGAGTATAAATATGAGCTACCATTCAAATGCCATTAAAATCGGACGAATGGTTTCGTTACCTCCGGGGAAGCTTGAAAGCAATTGTTAAATATTATGCCGTAACATGAGTAGAATTAATAAAAAAATTAATAGTAAAAAAAAATTGAAAACAAGCTTTTACACTTTAAATTTAACGGTATTGGATTTAGAATGACGTTTGACGTTACTTAGCTAATCATGCATTGTCATCCAAACTAAACGTGTATGCAAAATTTCAATTCAATCGGTTGAGGATAACTGCTTTAAAATTCAGTTAAAAGATTTGACCAGAAAATACAAACATTGCAAGTGAAAATAAAAGCTTGAAGAATAAAATCGAATTTATACTTCCTATTAACCATATTATTTACTGATATAAATTATCGTTCTAAATCATTACATGAAAAATATGTATTTTCTCTTTATAAAAACATTACACTTTCTCCTCTTTAACTAAGAAAACTACCTTGATCTACTTAATAAAAAATTAAATTCGTTAAATAGGTGTCGATGGCCTAGTTTATAAAAAAAA
>KZ651163.1:391537-412512 GCA_001010745.2 Gerris buenoi | reverse complement strand
CCCTAGGGGGTGAAAGCCACCCCTTCTTGGGGTTGAAAAATTTCTTAATTAAAATAAACTATGAGATCGATAGATTGACCCATTCTAAGCAACTTTTGTTCTATAAAAGTTTTTTTTTTTAAAGTTTATACTTTCTAAGTTATTATGGATTGAAACGGTGCATTTTTCAATGAAAAAATGCGTTTTTTAACTGTTTTTCGCGAATACCTTAAAAAGTTTTCATTTTATCAAAAAAATTATTAAGATTAAAAATGTAGCTAATAAAAAAAAAAAAACAGAGAGGTTCGTTTTTTGAAAACGTCTGTAAACCCAATACGAACTGAGTTATTACTCGTTGAATTACAGTTATTTTTCGAGAAACCCGAAATTGATAACCTATAACCTTAAATAACTTGAAAATGGTGAAGTTTTAGGGGAAAACTCAAAAGACCATTTTTGAAGAACATATAAAACCCTTTCTAATGAGCTCTTATAACAATTTTTTGCATATGAATTGACTGAATTATAACAAAAATAAAGTCAATACTTTTGATTTGGTTTGAAGATTTACCAATAAATTACCCTCGCCATTACAACCCTAATTAAAATTAATCAAAACCCATTTGCAATTAACTTCATTTATGTGTTATGGATATGATCCAAGTGATTTGACCTGTTTGGAATGCTTATTTTAGGAAAAATAATTGATACAGGGAAAATTATTGGCTCACGGACAATCTTGGTTTGTTATTTATAAATACCTTATGAAACAAATGTAATAGTATAAACAAACTGACAAGTATAAATAGATAAAATTATTTATAATCTCATAATAAATTAAGTAAGTAGAATGTATTTATTGAACAACTAAACCTTAGGTTTAATTCCATTGCGAGTTGCAAGATGTGCACGTAAATAAAGAATTTATTTTAAAATTGTTATAATGGAAGTAAAACGAAGTGTTTGTTAGGTTTCGCTCGTATGTGAATTGAGGTTAAATGTTGCTCGAACGTGTGTTGAGCTATAAATGGCACTATATAGCAGAAAATTGCCACAATTGATTAATTTAGTTTTTTTATTGCTATAAAAATGATTCCTAACCATTAAGCATAATATTTATGACCCCATCACGTGATATTCCATGGAAATGTAATCTATATATATAAAATCCAAATACCACTCACTGACTCACTGACTCACTGACACATCACGATATCTCTGAAACCACTGGACCTACGACCATGAAATTTTGTAGGTGTGTTCCTCTTACCTCCTAGGTGCTCGCTAAGAAATGTTTTTAAAATCCGCCATCTTGATTCAAGATGGCGGCCATTTATATACAAAATTCGACAAGACGATATCTCAGGAACCAATTGTACTAGAACCTTGAAATTTAGAAGTTGGCTTCCTTTTATGAAATTAGTAACTTTTGATAAATAGTTTACCAATCGGGCATTTTGATTCAAGATGGCGGCCATATATATATAAAAGTTAACGAATGTATGTACTTTATAAAAATCTACAGTTGTAGTCAGATCTTGATGAAAATTTGCACAATTGGCCTACAAAGCAAGGGGAAAAAACTGTCAACATGAATTTTCGAAATTTAATTTTTGTACACAGGGGTACGGGGTACAAATGTCAAAGTAATGAATACCCTTCATGATGCATATCGTTGAAAAGCTCTTTTAGAGTACAGTAATTGTTGTTATGTACAGTTTTATCATATTTTCACTTAGGAGGGGGGTAAAATTGAAAAATATAGCTATATCTTATATAAAAAGAAGAGTATCCGTATGAGGGTATGTCTTTTATCCTAATTTGATGAATATTTACACACTTTTTCTTCAAAACAAGGTGAAGGTCACTGCCTACATGAGATTACGAAATTAAAATTTTGGTACACAGGGGTACGGGGTACAAGTAATGAATACCCTTCATCTTCATGATGCATATCGTTGAAATGCTCTTTAAGAGTACAGTAATTGTTGTTATGTACCTACAGTTTTGTCATATTTTCATTTAGGAGGGGGATAAATTTAGGATATTTGCAAATTAAATTATCAAAGAGGTGGGGGGTATAATTAGGAGGGATAGAATCTAGATATTCTCGAATAGTAAAATAATATGTATGCTTTCCTGGTAGTTTATAAACTTATCAAATATAAAAGCACTCCGTAGCGAAGCACGGGTATCCAGCTAGTACCTATATATGAATCAAGCAGGCACTCTTAAGTAGTTGGGCTCTTTATTCAACATGCAAAAAATTGTTAATCGATTGCTCAAGATACTCAAAGTGATAAAGCAACAATGCATTTTGAAACAAAAATGTTTCAAAATGCTGGGTGTGTCTAGTCTAGCTAATTTTGGAATGTTTTAAAGTTGGCTAGTAATATGCTAAAAGAGTAATGTAAAAAGTCATTATGAAAATACCGATCTAATTTTCCTATTATGACATATTTTCCAAAACAATTTGAGGAGACAAACATGTATGTCTGTTGTATTGCTACAATTTTATGACTCTAACTGACCCCTTAATGAATACTTAGAGATCCATATAGAAGTCAAACTGATTAACATGATAACAATATAATGTAAGCAATCACAAGTTTAGAGTCGATAAATTTCCACATGTTAGTAGGTTATTGATGGAATTTATTAAGTTGAAAAATAGTTTGAATTTGAGGGAAATATTTAAATCAACTAGAGTATTCAGTCTATAGATTTGAAACTGTATGTGTTTATTATAAGTTTGATGTTCTTTCAAGTTTTCTAGCTACATTTCTACTTAGGTATTTTCTTTTATTGCTTATTAGCTTACCAAAGAAAAAGAAAGCTCCTGTTAGTATATATATGTGATCGGAAATTCTTTCCTATGTTTGGGTAGTCTCTCATTTGAGCTCAAAAAGCGTGCACTCTCCCACCCCCTTCCTTACCTATACCAATGGAAAATCATTCAACACAAACAAAACATGGCCAAGTTAGAACGCTAAGAAGGTATTAAATAGGCAACACTAATTAAGAGAGATCTACAATTTCTTTTGTGAAACAGAATAGTTTATTCACGAAGTTATTTGATTAGATTTTCAGTAATTGTTTAATTACTTGATTTTATTTATTGCGACCGTGCTTACCGAAGGAATGGAGCGATTGTGACCGTTCTCGAGAACGAAATTTTGTTGTCTCCGAATACAAAAATTACAAGAAAGAAACCCGTTTTAGACAACAGGGAAGTTTTTTGGCCTCGTGTCTATATGTCGCTCATTTTTTTTTGCTATTATTTACTTTTAAGTACTTAAAAACTTCTTGTCCTTATTTTAATGAAATTTGGATATGAGGTTGTTTGTATGTTCTCTCAAATTTTCTTGCTACATTTTCTTTTATTGCTTATGGGCTTACAAAAGATAGCAAAAGCTCCTGTTAGTATATATGTAATCGGAACTTCTTTCCTATGTTCAGGTAGTCTCTCATTTCAGCTCAAAAAGCGTGCACATTTCCCCCACCCCCTTCCTTACCTATACCAATGGAAAATCATTCAACACAAACAAAACATGGCCAAGTTAGAACGCTAAGAAGGTATTAAATAGGCAACACTAATTAAGAGAGATCTACAATTTCTTTTGTGAAACAGAATAGTTTATTCACGAAGTTATTTGATTAGATTTTTAGTAATTGTTTAATTACTTGATTTTATTTATTGCGACCGTGCTTACCGAAGGAATGGAGCGATTGTGACCGTTCTCGAGAACGAAATTTTGTTGTCTCCGAATACAAAAATTACAAGAAAGAAACCAGTTTTAGACAACAGGGAAGTTTTTTGGCCTCGTGTCTATATGTCGCTCATTTTTTTTTGCTATTATTTACTTCTTAAGTACTTAAAAACTTCTTGTCCTTATTTTAATGAAATTTGGTTATGAGGTTATAATTTGCCCATTTTTAGTCTTCCGCGCTTTTGTATCTCTTCTGAATACGCAAAAAACATATATTTNCACCGTAATTCTCCTCTATTTTGAAATCAATTGATTTGGAGATTAAATTTCAAATTAGTATCGGATAGTTTTCAATTATTCTCCGTTCTGCGAAACGCCGTGTCTAATTTCCAAATATTTGCAAGGTGTTTGCAATTTTCTAAATCAACATTTTCAAGGGGAAATCCATTTATTGGTTTAACGTTTAATTTGCACTGTCAATTCTGCTGGTTTGTCAATCGGCTGTAGAACGACTGGTGTACTTTAATAGGGTGAGCCGGGAACAGTATGTATTAAATAATAAATAGGGCCTGCGGAATACGTATCCAGTCACTATTTAGTCTATATTAATACAAGGCGATCACTCACCGTATTATATTCTACCTGTGTTAGGTTACGGTATCGCGTATTATTATGTGGGTGTATAGTGTATATGTATGCAAATCCAATAGTATAATAATTCATGCTATATCCAATGTCTCGGAACATAGGTGCCTCTGTCGCGGGGTATTATGCTCACGTAGAACATTTTGATTTGTGTCACTAAAGGCTCGGGGTAACTGGCGCTTCGCCCTGCCAACCCCATGTAGATATTAATGCAAAGCTACGCCCGAGTCTTGTCAAGAAGTCCCAGGGGGAGCGTCGACTGACCTAGGTCTCCGGGAGGCCTATACCGAATACCTCTCGAGGACCTTGGTCCAGGTTAATTCATACAAAACGTCAAATTTCCCGCCCTTCTGTTTACCGATACTGCGACTCACATCGACTTCGTTGTCAATTTTGAATTTAGTACCTTCAGATGTATAATTTACACCGGTGACGGTTTTGCATATTGTAATGCACTACTATAAATTATTATAATCGTAAATTTTCATCGGAAACCAAAGTCCGACGACCGTGTTTCGCATTGAGATTAAACGCGCCGTTAATACAGGACAAAAAGCAACAGTCGTTAATAATGTAAGTGCCAATATAATCCCCAAACGCTATTAAACCCGTCGACAATATTGTACTGTGACCGACTACAGCAGGATATTACACAATTTGGTTAACATGAAAATGAAACGTTATCACTTGATAAATTCCCACTTACAGTTGGTTTAGTATGATGGGAGGAAATTAAATCCATTTTTTGAAATTACAAATTTTTTCTCCTCAATTAATTGGAAGTCTAAACATATCATACGATTATACTTCCTTGCATGCAATTTAATACTATTTAGCTAACAATTTTAGAACAAATTTTCTTTTAACGAACCTAATCTATCTAATAATATTATAAGGATGCGTGGAAACAGTGATAATAAGATTATGAAATATGCAATGAATATAATAAATATTTATTAGAGTAAGAACTCTTATAAAATCGAATAATATAATTGATAATACAGAAATTCATAGGATTATTTTTCTGCGGGCGAGATTTTTGAGTCGTCACCTTGAAATGGAACACTAAGTTTTATTATTAGTTGCATTATTAAATTGTTTTATTGTTAAACTTGGTAAACTAGAAAAGCATAATTCAAATGATCAAATAAATAAACTAAATGTTGTTTTTGTTTTCATTGATAATTATTATCTTCATGTCTCTAAACTACTATCAGAATGAGAAAGGGTGTACATTAATAAACATTAAGGTATAGCAAAGATTGTGTTGCCCCCTCCTCCATATAGATAGTCTGTTGTTGTGCCAAGTTAAATAACAGTGTTGCAGATAATTCACCGACTGGCAGGAGGGAGTATTGTTGCTCAAGGATAATCGTGGCTGCGATATGTCGTTTCTTGACGTGAAGATTAACGTCGACCCGGTTCCACGTTTCTCTGGGAAACACGGGGTTCGAGATAAGGAGGCAAGTATATATTAGGTCTTGGCGGGGGCTGGCATCCGTAAAGCCCAGGCAAGTCTGTTCCGACGCGAGTTCCCTTCCTCTCCTGTAACCTCCCCTTCGTTCAATTACACTGCCAAGACACCACCAGCCTCCCTACAGGGAAAATAATGTCCTTTCTACGTGTCTAACATCATCAGATGGCGTCATGCACCACGCCTCCTGAACAAAAACAAATATGGCTCCTGTTATGAATCAAACAACGTCATCATTCGAAAAATAGTACGGGAGGTAGAATTTTTTATTGCATCTAAAGGAAGACATTCTGATATTTCTTTATAAATTATGGTCATTGATTGCCTCTTTGAGGACTTAATTTAGTATAAATTTGTTTTCTTGTTCAAACTTTCGATTTATTGCTTCCGAAGCTTATCGAATCTAACGGAAACCATATTAGTCCAGCAGATAGTGTGCAAAACAAATTCTGACTAACTTTAAGCTAGGATTTTGTATATAAGTTAATCTTTTGGAGCCATGTTAAGAACAATGTAGTCGGAGAGGTTCGTCTAGGAAAATAGGTTGGCAATAGGCATTTGAAAAACATGCAAAAATTTGGAACCGGTGGAGAGTTGATTGTTCGGCAAATTGAGCGACAAACAAAAACTGAACCAAAGATTTTTCCTGATGTCTCGGATATATGGATTTCTGTCTTGAAATTTTGGATATTAGAGACATAAAACACCTTTTAGGTCGTTGTATGTGTTACCTTCGGTAAGCTCGAAAGCTAAAAAAGGGGGGGGGTGACAAATATATAAATTAGACAATAATGGGTTGCGAAAGTAAGGAATATCAATAAAGTACTTGATAGGATGCGAGGACAATAATTGGTAGACTATCCTTTTAAAAATCATTTTACAACTATTTTAAGCTTAAAATAATTGCCACTTTTATTTAGGCATTTGGAACAAATCTAATTTTATCACTAAGCTCAACGTGGCTAAATAATTGCACTTCAATGAAACAACATCAACGAGTTGAATACAACATTTCGTTTTTCGAATAATTCATTTAATTATTGTCAAAAGAGAATTTTAATCATAAATTATTTTAGAGAGTAAGCTGGTGATTTCCATTTTCTTTGGCACTGTCATTTATTACCGGGGAAAAGGAGACCGCTCTAAATAAAAAGTTTTAAAGAGTCTTGATAACGATAAAAATAAAAGTTAAAATTCCGCCAAGAATCTCCTCCATGGAACCAGACAATAAAAGTGAAATTGGGTCTCCCCCATTTTTCTCCTTTTCTCTCTTTCTCCCTCTCTCTCTCGGTTCCCTTTTACTTTTAGAATCTCGGGGATTCCTTTATTTTGAGAGATTTATCAAGGTAAGAGACAAAGGACGCCCGGGCTTGACAATGGCTTCCAAGCCCGAGCCAAGGAAGAAGGATTCAGTTAACTAAATTTATCGCCGTGGCCTCCGGAGGATTTCGGGAGGCGGAACTATCCCCCACCGTAGTATAAGGACACAAAGAGTGCTCGTAGTCGGTTTTAGACCGCTCGAGGAGTGACAAAGGAGCCACTGTTTCGAAAATCCTTTCCCTCTCTCCGATAGCTTGCCGATACGGAGTTCCACAAGGTACAATAGCGGCTCCTCAGCTATTCTTTGTGTTTTATACGGTGAAAGAAGGAAATTCCAAGGAGAAAATTTTTATTCTCAAGGAGTCCCTTCTTTTCCCCTCTCGCCCGCACGGAAAAACCTCTGAGTACCGTGAGAAGGAAAATTGGGATTCTTACCATTTTCCGGAGGAGTTGATTCTGCTGCCGTTTCATTGGGTTTTAACTCGAGGAATGAGAATGATGGCGATTGCAGTAACTGGGAACGTAGTAGGAGAACCTTTTATGAAATCGATTTTACTGTTCTTCTTGCAAAAAACTCGAATGTGCTTATTGCGCCCAGATTCCATTAGCTTCCTCTACAATCGTAGATTTTACCGGAAACATTGCAAACGCGAAAGTACTTTATTGACGGTATTACTTGGAAGCAACATTAAATTTCGTGTCATCCCGTTCTAAATCTTTTCTTTCAAGAAGATTAGAGTACTCCTATCTTCCGAACTGATAAAATTACCTTAATCTATTACAGATTATTTTATTAATCAATTATTCTATACGGAATATGTATAATTACAGTAAATTAGAACATTAAGGGTAAGTCAATATTAAACAAGAACTCTAGATAAACGTAAATAATTTATTTTTATTTTTTTACACTGCATACTATTAGTAAATTAATTATATAATCTGACACTGTATTTGACTCAATTAAATCACCACAATGTGTCTTTGTTCTTGCATTGCTCAGTTACATGGATAAAGTATAAGTTTATTTCTTTTAACATTTCAAAAGTATTTAATACATTTTAAGAAGCATGAAAAATTGTAATGATAATTTGAGGAGTCTATTAGCATTAATGCTTCTAACTAAATTCAATTTGTCGCTGCTGTCAAAGCAGCGAATTAAAATTAATATTGTTTATTGAATTATTTTGTTTTGTTATATGAACTAGTCAGTCTTGTTTTTGATTCTGCGAGAATTTGACGGAAGAGCTTAAAAGGACAAATTTTCTTTTACGGTTTTTCGACTAAGTATAAGAACATTGCATTAGTGTAAATAGTGTTTTGTAAATTAAAGTTGTAAAAGATTCTTTGGCTTTTTTCTAAAGATTTTGGTAATAGCAGTTAAACAATTAATAATAAGTAAATTTAAATTTGACCACTTTGAAATTGTCTACAATTACTCCCTCTTGTTTCCAAAGAAAAATGTTAGGTTATACTGAAGACTCACTGTCATCCATTACATATAGTTGTTTTAGGCCTTTGGCAGGCCAAAGCCCGTCACGTGATGTGCCAAATATTAGTATTATTGTTGAAGACTTGGCGCTGGTTGAATATTGAACTTGGAAATTTATTGTGGAAGGAGACAAATATTGAATTAACTTTCCATACTTTCTAAGAAATCATATAAACATGTTAATGTCAAAATGCAAGTTGCTACCGCAAGTTCGTAAGTTATCGAATGAGGATATCCCTACCGTCGATACTTGCTTGATCTGGAGATCACTGGACCGGTTTCGGCTAAACGCCATCTTCAGCAGAGTCGAAGTCTCTCGTACTTCATTCTCTCATGTAGACTCGATGAGTGTGTTGAGTGCTACGAGAGACTTCGACTCTGCTGAAGATGGCGTTTAGCCGAAACCGGTCCAGTGATCTCCAGATCAAGCAAGTATCGACGGTAGGGATATCCTCATTCGATAAACATGTTAATTTTTAAAAAACATACTTCTTAGGATAAAGTCCGTAAACTAATTCTATTTTATTTATATAAATAGTTCTTTCTAAAATAATTAAACGTCTAATTACTTTTTTATGCAGAAGTGATTATACTGAATCCAAAAAAAAGTGGAGTTATTTTACGCAGCAAATATTCGGTTTAAAAAAAGATATTATTCTAAATAAAATTCTCCGAGAAACTGAACGTCTAAAAAAGTTTAACACATACGAAACAGGATAAGGAGCTTTACTGCAATATAGACTTAAAATTATTATGAAAAGAATGATGCATGATAAAAAAATATTTTTAAAAATAATAAGAATATGAAATAAGTTTTAATAAGAATACAAGACATAATAAAATAAAGAAATTTATTTCAGCTCTATAAGAAGGATTTATTGAAATAACACTTTATTCCAAAACAAGTTAAGTTACGAAACATAGATTTTATGAAATGCTTTTTTCTTAACTTTGTTTGGGGAGAAAGAAAACAAATAAAGAAAATTTATTACATATTAAAAATGATTATCTTTGAATAAAGAATTAACTATTTCATATTTAAATTTATACATACATATACACACATATAAGTACACATATATATACACACATGCAAGTATATATTCTTACATATAGTATAGTAAATAAGTAAGTAATTTATTGATTTAAAACATAATAAAAACATATTACAACAAAATAAAAACACACAATACTTTCCTACTATTATAGGTAGTGAGGAAAAGTAGTAAAAACACATATAACATAATTAAATAATAGTACTTTACATAATTTAAGATATATATATTCGTTTAAAAAATCAAAGAGCCTATTAAAATATAAATAATTTTAGTTATACTTTAAAAATTGGAGAGTGTAACACACACATACATTAATTTGGGAGTATATTACATACTAGCCCCTCAGACACCGCATTCAGAGAACCACTTCTTCTTGTTAAGGCTAGTAACTTGTAAAAATACACCACTCTTTAATACACCAACCTGTGGTTAAACATTAAATACACGTGGCAACGGGCAGAATAAATATGGTTAAAATAAAAAAAGAGCTAGTTATAATAAAAATATTTAAATAGATATTTACTGTTTAAATAATAAGTTTTATGCACGGAGTTTCATTACAATGGAATGGCGTCGATTAGAGTTTTTACCCGACGCACAGCAGGTCACTGAGTCAATATCAGCTTATGGCGCATCAATTTTTAACGTTATAAATCATTTAGGGTGAGTCGTCGCCGTTGCCGTCGGGACACTACTCGATTATATAAAAGATTATCTCTATAATGTTCCGTTTTTGTATCCGAGTCAGTCATGTTGGATATGGATANATATATATATACATATATATCAATGCTTCAAAATATTCAGCCTACTTTAATGGGCAAATCAAGTAGAATGGGGTTGTACGATTAAATTTGCTCCTTTCTCGCTTTCTTCACTAATCGAAAATGGATTTTCAACATAAAGCTGCCAACATTAATTTTCCCTCGAAAGAAAAATAACTTTTTACGTTGATATATTTGATGAGAAGAAAACTTGATGGGTATTTTTTTAAGATAAGAGCTATGTGGTCACGGGTCTTTAAAAAAGTAGTATGCAAGTCGACGACCAAGGTTTAGATAAATTAAAAGGCACGAGGTCGACCTCCCGCCCCCTTCCCGTCTCCAAAATAAGTTTTGAGGCTGTTGGTGGTGACACCAGAAAACTTTCAAGGGAGGTCCCCCCGCTTTTCCTCTATTCTATATAAAAAGCTTTTTCGGTGGCCCCGCAAACTGATGGAAGGGGGTACTGTGATTAATGTTCTTATGGAAGTTTAAAGGCAAGGGGGGCTGATGAGACGAAAGGGGGCTTGACTCTTCATCAAGGGGGGAATTTTAGACCCCTCTTTCGACAATTTCCGACCCTGAAGCCGAAGACTGAATGAAAAAAACGCAGGCCTTTCCCCGTTGAAAAGCAAGTTCAGGAAAAGGAAAAAAAAGGAAATGTTAATGAAACAGTTTTTAAGCCGACAGTTTTCCAATAAAGGGCGGAATTTCTCCACCCTTTTCCTTTTTTGCCCTACGATTTTCATTTATTATTTTTGTGCCCCTCGACTTTTTTCGCGTTGCTTCAAAGCACTTCCCAATGCACCGCTTCAAATTAGAAGCTGCAGTATAAAAAAACTTCACTTTTTTTATACCCGGATAATTTTATACACTTTCTTTCACTATTTAATAGTTATTGCTTTTTATCCTTTATACAATCAGAATATATAATCAATAAGCAAATACAATTATGTTTTTTCAATTTATACTTTCTCTTAGTGCGCAAAACAAGATATATTTATAATGGCTAAGGAGTAAAGACTTGTAGTAAACTTCCAACAAAATTTAAAAACATTTAAAACAATTATAATTATCCTGATGCGAAATTATTGTTAACTCTAAATTTGGGGGTGCACTCCCCAACTTCCGACCAAAATGTTCATAATTAAGTCCCGTTAAAATTAGCAATAATTAGTTATCTCTGAAGAGCGAACCAGATATTGATTACGATTTATATGACTCTTACCTTGAAATCAAAAACCTTTACTGTAAATTTCCATCTACCTGTAAACAGACATAAATTTTATTAAATGTTAAAAAACAATATAATTTATTTAGATACTTGGAATTTAAATTCCGAATCTTCATGTATATAAAAAAGTTCGCCGGACTAAAATATAAAGGAAGTTATTGCTTCCGAGCTGACCGAGTGTAACGGAAGCTATGTGACCGGTCCGAAGAACAAAAATATTTTATGTCTCTGATTACCAAAACTTTAAGACAGCTTTTTTTTTTTTGTGTCTCTCTGTCGGTTGGTCATTCTGTCACTCAATTTTTCAATCAAAATATCTTAAACACTACTTGACTGATTTTAATCAAATTTGGATGGTAGATCATATTTAGCCAATTTTTGGTCTCACGTATGTGTCTACCCTATTCTTCCATTTGTTTCTTTTCAACATTCGCACAAATACATTTATTTTTACCAATATCTTTAAAAGTACTCATCTGATATTCATGACATTTGGATGGTTTGTCAATAGTAGACCGCAGATAGCACCAGATTAATTTCAACCGTCTGCACTCTTTAATTTATTGATTTGCTTAAAATAAAATTAGGGGAGGGGACACGAAAAACTCAACAAATTTGGATGTTGGGTAGTTATGGAGATCAGGTACGTTACAGAAAGACAGACAGACAGATTAGGGCAGGAATGTATATTATATAAGGGTCCTTGATTTTCCTACGGATCCTAAAAAGTTAGTTCATTTTAGTTTAACTTCACTGCTGTAGAGGGAATCTGTTTAAGGTAAATCTAGGATTAAATCGTATCGTTAATTTAAAGTAATTGCTACGATATTTTTTTAACTTTTTTCATCTTCTTTTATAATCCTAATGTAGTTTAAGAAGAAAAATAGTGTAATGTAATTGTCGAAAAAGAAAATATATTTAACAGGTAATAAATATATGGTATTTTACTAAGCTCTATTTCAGTGTTTCGGAGATTACTTTTAGGAATTAAAATGTGATAAAAGTACAATTTAGAGTTTCCTTTCCAGTGAGAAACTTGTTATAGAATATATTGCTTTCTATTGTGCCTCTACTGACAATATTCAGGAAAGTTCAACTTCATAACTTCCCCCAAAGAATGATAAGATACGATACATAACTTTTGTTTTTATTATACACATTAAAAACATTTGTGACAATCCTCTAAAAATACATGAATGAAAATTAAATTTATTTTAAGTTTAATTGTAATAAATGTACATTTTATCTTTTTAACCGTATTTTTAAGCGTTTAAACCTATATTTGAGTAAGCAGTTATAAATACCTGTTTAGAAATCTAACAAAGCAATTAAACACTAGCATTTTACTCAATTTTGAATAGTTATTATTATTATTTGCGAAAATAGATTATTTTTATTTATTTATTTATTTATTTTTTTTTGTTTTGCAACTAGTTGTAGCAAGTGAAGAATTTAAAGATTTGACATCCAGATCGATTTTTAACGAATATTGGTTGATTCGGTCAATGATACAATCAAATCCAAGATCCTCAATTGTGTTTTTCTCCAATGTGTGACAGCAACTCATCATGGAAGAGGTGTAGTTCAATAACCAAACAACGTCTTCACACAGAGGAATTTAAATTGACACAATTAAACGGGTTCTGCTGTACTAAAGCAGCCTTCTTCAGATCTAGTAGTACATTTGTACTTTCAATGTCGATCCAGTAACATCTAACAAGTAACGTAAGTAAGTAAGTAAAGTACAAGATCACTTGTACTTTCGTTGTCGATCTAGTAACATCTACCAAGTAACGTAAGTAAGTAAGTAAAGTACAAGATCACTTGTACTTTCGTTGTCGATCCAGTAACATCTACCAAGTAACGTAAGTAAGTAAGTAATGTACAAGTGCATTTGTACTTTCGTAGTCAATCCAGTAACCTCTAGATTATCTGAAGAAGGCTGAACAGCCGAAACCAGTTAATAGTTTAAATTACAATTTTGTGTGAAGACGTTGTTTGTTTATTGAACTTCACGATGATGATTAAAATCTAAGGTGTTGTGACATGATGTATGAAGTTATATACTATTTTTATTTATATATGTTGGTTGTTTTATCAAATTTTATTACCCTCATTTAACTGTTGATGTATGCCTAGTTATTAACAGAAATAATAAAAATTCTATAATTCATTACTATATGATTCAAACACACACACACAAATATATTTCTTTAGTGCTTGAATATATACACATTATGTGTGTGTGTATAAACATTCTCATATATTCTTGCACATAAACAAAGAGCAGTACAGTGAGTGTAAATTGTGTGATACTAGAATGAGAGAGTGAGAGGGAGAGAGAGAGGGAGAGAGAGATAGAGATAGAGAGAAAGAGTGGGAGGAAGAGAGATAGAGATTGGGAGGGAGAGAGATAGAGAGTGAGTAGGCGTGAACAAGTTGCTAGTGGCTTTTTAAGCATACAATATATGGGGGCGCTCTAGTGCTAGTGCTCGGTAGCAGGCATGAGAGAGAGCTAGCACACCCAGCACGGTATAGCAGCCTCGAATTTGAAATTCAGATCTCCTAACCCCTTCCCCTCATAGTTTCCCCTACAGTTCGTTTTAACCCCCCTCCCCTGTCCATTATTTGCCGTTCACCTCCCCCTTCCCTCTCCTGCATTGCTCTCTGATAATCTTTTATCTGGTATTGCTCCATTTTCCCTTTTCTCTTCCTTCTGCTAACCAACCAAACCCATTTTCTTCTGCTTTTTAAAGCAAATATTTTCCTCTCTAGAATATCATTTACAGATTTTATTTTTTTAAAAATACGAGTTTTAGTTGGAGCAAAAGTTTTTAAACTTATCTTTAAAATTTTTTATAATTTATAGATGGTAGAATCCATGTTGAGGATTGAGAAGGAAGAAGGTCTTGCATTATTCATCGGATTAGGTACCTGTCAAAACATTTAGACCTGTTTATCTAACTGTTTATTTGAATTGGGTTTTTTTGTTTTTCGTATTCTTTCTATTTTATTTTATATTTAAGGGAGGATAAAATCAGGTTATTTATTTCATCTACCATTACTAAATAAATTTGTGTTTTGCATAACCTTTTAATATTACAACGAAGAGTAACCCTAAAGAACTTTAAAAAACTACCTAAGGATACCTTAAAGGAAGCTTGGATGTATTCCTTTCCAACATTTTCGACGAAATAATCGAAAATTTTCTTATATTAGGCACGTTAACTTGAGGCAATACAGTGCTTGGATGAGCCAAAAATTATCCACATTTAAAACATTTTCTGCCATTTCTGCAGAGGAATCGTTATGAGGTTTTTAAAGGAGGCTACATACCTTCAGTTTATCTGTACATTTATCTGTTGTAAATAACTGCGTGAAAATCCGTACGTTTATCTCAACTGATGTGTGTAAAATACCGTCCGATTTATCTTCAGTTTTGTCACTTGGTTCAAAGTGTTTTCTAATTAAATTTACAAAAGCGTTGCAAAAGAGGGTTCGGATGCGCAGACTTTTTATCTAGGTTTGTCCGAACTGCGCAGTTCAATTTATCACTCAGACATGACGTCACACTAGATAAACTGCGCAGATAATTGGAAGGTTTGTAGCCCCCTTAAGGGTCCTACCTCTATTGATGATCTAGCTCTATCTGCTAAAAGCAGCTCTCCGAGATCAAACGTTTATCTCTAATAAAGATCGCGAAGCAGCAGTAGCTCACTGTTAAGTCTATTAAATGTTTTTAATAAGAGAATACCATACAGACTTTGTTATGGCTTTAATCAAGCGCATTCCAACTTTGTTTACGGACTTGATCAGAACCAAAAGCTTTGGAACGCATATTTTCCTCATTAGTTAGTAAGGCTTATACAAAGAAGGGATTTATTTCCCTGCTGCGATGTAGAAGGCTTTATTGGCTGAGGCTTTGCCTAATCAATGGAGGGGAGTTAGCATGAGCTGGGTTGTTACCATGGTGCTTTGGTCAGGGGTAATATTATTACCTTCTTTTCCAAGTCAGCTATATTTTTAATACACAACTAAGAATAAACATATTGGTTGAGAAATTGGTATTTCTTTAGATTGTTACTCCCCTGTGTTGTTTTAGAATATAAATGACTTTGACTAAATAACTATTAAGAATAAACAGGTCAAGTGTGTGCTAGTCAGCACACAGCGAGGGTCCGTAGGCAACACTGTATTGTTTAAGTAGTACCCTATTGATGGTGTTTTTTAAAATACTAAAAAGCTTACTTTGAACTATCCTATGGGTCTGATATTCTCAAAACACATAAACAAACTTCTGATGAAGTATTTTTTTGCCATTGAACCGGAAAACAGCCATATAAATACATTGAAAAGACCTTAATTTAAAAAAAAACGTATTTTGCCAATAAAAAATAAAATAATTTTTTTTTTCGAAATTTCCAAAAAGTGGTATCTTTACTTTTGGTCGAAGAATGTTCAGGAATTTTTTCAGATTTTTTGCACTTCACATAAGCGAGATAGAGGGGGGGGGGACACGTTTCACACCCACTTCAAACGTGCCTACGCTCGCCCTATCAAAGTTATAACCAAAGAATTATATATTTTTGTAATCAGCTCGACGTACCCTTTAATATGATACCCCTCACAATGTCGAAAAAAAAAAAATAAATAAATAAATAAATAACTCTTAAGTTTTTTTACCCTAAATTTTTTGAAAAATATTTTTTTTAAGTCGCTATATTTTTAACATGTGTGGGTAGGTACCAGACATATATACATGCCAAATTTCAAAGTCATCGGACGAAAGGTGTAGCCGTGAGAGCATGCGACGGACGGACGGACAGACAACACACGCGCGAAAATATAAGGGTCCTTGGATTTTGCCTGCGGACCCTAAAAAGGGATGTTTGTCCAATGTACTTTGGGGCAAAGGACTTCTGTTTTTATAAGGAGAGTAACAGTCTAAAGAAGAACATTCCACACACCTTCTTTAGATTGTTACTCCCCTAAGTTTTCATTATAAGGTAACAATATAAAGAAGTGCCTAGAAATAAATGGTGGAATATTTCTTATTGATTAATTTTTAGACTGAATTTTATTTTTCTATATACACTTACAATTACTTTATTAAATTTGATCTTATTTTTAACTTGCTAATAATCATTTTATCCGTAAAATAAGTCAAGAGAGCTCTAAATAAAAGGATAATATAGTATTTTAAAACTATTTTTGAAAAGCACACCTGGATTAAAGAGGACCTAGTGATGAGAATTAAAAAAGTCCCACATGCAAATCAGGACTTTGGCTCGTTCCTCTCTCCTATGTTTGAGCTGGAAAAGCACGCGCTTAACCCCCTCGTTCCTTTCAGAGCCTATCGTAAAAACATTCAACGAAAACAAAGCCTGGCCCAGTTAGAACGCTAAGAGGGAATAAAATAGACAACACTCCTTTAAAAGAGACAGTCAGTTTTATTTGAAGAACAGAAAAGTTCATTCAAGAAGATATTTTAATAGGCTTCCGTAAGATGTTCCAGTAATTATTTTTATGCCACTTCCGAGCTTATCGAAGGGAACGGAAGTAGTTTTATCATTCTGTAATAAGGACTATATTTATGAATGAAATCTGTTTCAGACATCAAGGAAAATCGTTGGTCATGTCTGTCTATTGGTCTGGCAATTTGTTTGCTATTCAAATTTTGAGAACCAACAAACTTAAAAACTACTGAAAGTAGGTCATAATTAGTTTATGGTTAGTCCCATATAAGTTTAAATTTTCTGCGACCATTGGTTTCTCTTCTACTAGTGCAATAATTTATTTTTTATTAACACATACATACCATTAAAAGTACTCGTTTGATTTAAAACAAACTGGGATAGTTTATTGAAAGTAGCCCACAGATGGTGCCATATCAATTGCAACCGTCTGCGCACATTAAAGCCCCGTCCAGACTGACGAACCGAACAGAGGAAACGAGCCGAGCATTGGTCTCTGCGCAGGCCCAGTCTAAAGTGCGCCTGCGCATATCAGACTGGGCATGCGCAGAGACCAATGCTCGGCTCGTTTCCTCTGTTCGGTTTGGCAGTCTGGACGGGACTTAAAAAATGCAAAAATGCATACTTCTATTCATGTAAAAAATCAAAACATTTTTGACAGATTTGAAATAAAAAGAGGGTGAAAAATTAAATAAATTTTATAATATGAGTCATAAAAGTGCGCGAGGAAGCTATATGCCACAATAATTGATGGACTATGTTTTATTTACACCTGATATAATTAAACGTGCTCATCAGATTGTAGAAATTTGTTGAGATTTATTTTACAATTGACGATTTGATGAAAGTAGCCCATTGATAGTCCCATATTAATTTAAACCGCCTGCATTAATTTAATAATTAATGAAAATATATGGGTTGGATATATTCAACCCTACTAAGAATTGAAAGAGATCCAAATATCAAAAAATAAGGTTGCGTAAAATGTTTAACGCAGGAAAACGGACATAATCCCTTTTTTTAGCATGCATGCTTCACGAGAGAAAATATTTATTTCTAAATATGTGTTAATATAAGATAGGATTAAGGTTTAATTTGATGTAGATTACGTTTAATAAATAAAATATTATATTAGGAAAAGGTCTCTTTCTTTATTTATACTACAAATTAAATTTTATGTGCTCTCAATTTTCACCCAGATAGAGGCGAGTGAATCTGGGTTTGCTTAAATTTCGCTACTAATTAAAAGTGTCTAGAGAGGGGGGTGTGCGTGGGTTGGTAGCAGAGTTGAAGTGGTGTTTCAAGTCAGCTGTGCATGTGATGCTTAGTTAAACACGTTCGACTGCTCTTGATTGCCCTTTACTACGTGTTTAGAACTTGCCAACCCCTTGGATCGATAACATCACCAAACTTCAAACTCAAAACTACCGACCGTATCTTGCCAAAACACCTTTATAGCCTCTCTTTCATTTAAAACATTTAATTTACAAATGTAATTTTATAACTTTGGAAAAAGTTTTTCTTCAAATGTTACTTGTGAAAAAAGAGGAAAGAAACTTCTCCCGCATCGAAACCAAAGCTTTTCCCGCAACGATATTAAAATCAAAGGTAGTTTTACGGCAGGATATTTTATCGTGTTTCGGGGTATTCCGTGGAAAGGGTTGGTTTTGGAGGTGGTTCAGTGCGGAGACCTTCGTTTTTGAAAACGAAAAAGAGACGATCTGCGTACCCCATTTAGAGGACGATATCTCTCGGCGGTAGAAGACGACGTGGTGGGAGGAGAAAAAGCAATAAAATGACAGTACCACCTGCTAGACTCGGGGGCAATCGCAGAAATTATATGGCTTCATATTATACAGAAGGAGGGGGGGTTTGCGTTTTCAACGGAGTCGGTTGGGACGCGAAACTGTCGAGGGGGTAGTTTCGAAATGGGGCCATAAAGACAAATATCGGTGAGGCTGGTTCACTTATAGCCTCATTCCCAACTTGCACTCTCCCCCTGCCATCCCTGTACTACCCCCACCACTCCTCAACCTTTTTTTCTTCATATTCCTACCCTTCTCCTCTGTTTATTAGTTGTTGGGTGTCGCGAATTTATGGTAGGGTCTTACAGGCACAAGGAGGTTAGAGGGAAAAATGGAATTCCTTTAACCGCCCTTTTGTAAAAAAAAGAAACCCGTAGCTTAAGAAAATGGGTTTGAAGCGAGAATTGAAGATGGTTCTGGAGAAAATATAAAAAAAAGAAAAGTGAGAAAATGTCGGTAACAAATAGTAGAAAAGGAATAGAAACGATCCTTTATTTTTCCAAACCCTCATAATGTGATGCCGTGAGTTTTCTTCAGCCTGTTGGAAGATGCCAAAACGCCCGCCGGGGGAATACCTCCTATATCTTCTAAAGTTGGTTTTCAGTGAGTTATTGTTTATATTGCCTCGTACCTTTTTACTTCCACGTTAAAGTCGTTACGGCAAAAGGTGCCTCCGAGCAAACCTTTAAAAACTATAGAACCCCAAGAGTACATTACAGGTACGTGAGGTGAAACCGGTAATAATAGCCAACACCTTCTTTGTTTTTATATCTTTTGCAATTAATGTATAATTTATATTGTTGTGTAATAAATTATCGCGCCAAGTCGTAAAAAGATATAACTGAAGAAATAAAATATGGTGTGGAAAACTCGTGCTTCAAATATTATATTATAGCTTGTTTATTGATCTCTCAAACGTAATATTTTTCGGAATGACGAGAACTTGTATCTTCAATTCTTCCACGATTTCTTCTAAATCCCAGCCTTATAAAATCACGATTATCAAATTATACAGTGTCATAAAACTAAACTATAGTGCTCTTAACAAACTGAATAAAAAAGAAAGAGATTTTATTCTACCGTGATAACACCTGATTCGATAAAATAGAAAGAATTACGAGATAGAATAAAATAATGCATTTAAGAGTAAATTAAGTCTGCCACATTGTAGAAGGAGGTCACATAGTTTGGAGTAGTAATACATGAATATAACTATTTATAGTAGCTATACGATGGTTTTCTACATCATATGCCCTGGAGTATCAAATACATTAATTGTCCTATCGAACTAGAAACCTTGAAAAGAAATCCCTTACTTCTTAACGTTACCAAGAATTAAATATTCTTATTACAAAATAGGTGTGTGCCACGCCTTCGTTACTTGTTTCCAGAATTCACATTCGTATTATCATTTTTCTGATTATTACTAACTAATGTGGATACCTAACAATGACCAACTAATATGGTTACCTAACAATGGCCAACTAATATGGTTACCTGACAATGACCAACCAATGTGGTTAGCTGATAATCACCAACCAATGTCGTTAAAACTAATCTGTATTAAACCCAGGCTATTGAAGTTTTCTCGCAATAAACTTATGGGATTGTGGTTCTATTATCAGATGTACAAAATTTATAAAAAACTGGAATGATAAAGACTTAATTAGTGCTATTTATAAAAGTTAAGATGAAATTCGACAGAAAATCCCTCTGTTAGTGAAATGTGCTCTGATAAGCCATGACTTCTCAAAACTATTAGAAGTGATAAAATTAGATAAAACACATAATCTGTCCGGTCCATCTCCTTTTAAACTCCTTCATATCTGTGTGCAAGTACATAATTACTTTGTCGTGTGTTTTATAATACTAATTATAAAGTAAAATAGTTTCATATAGTTAGGACACAAACACTAATAACTCTTTATTTACATGTTACATTAATATGTCAAAACAAAACAAACCCAGGTTTATTTATATACAATAAATTATAATGAATACTACTGTCAATATTATATAACAT
>KZ651163.1:356122-368864 GCA_001010745.2 Gerris buenoi | reverse complement strand
GATTACTTATACAAAATAAATACTACCAAAATTGCTACAAAATTATAATAATCTGTTAGAAAGGGACAGGGCTTCTTTTGTGAATTTTATTACTCGATGAAAGTTGCTACTTATTATTAAATCAGTAATGTCGTAACCTTGGACTGTAGAAGAACCAAAGTATTTAAGATGCAGTGAAGCATAGGCCGAACACTCTGAAAGAAAATGTAAAAGATTTTCCTCAACACCTCTATAACACATTGAACACTCCATTTCATAAGGATCCTTATCAAGCCAAGGTACAGACTTTAGGTACAATAATTAACCTCTTATCTTAAACAAAAGTTTCAAGTCAGCAAACTACTTCAAGTCGGACTAAAAAACCTACCATAGTCAGACTTTTCGACTAAAGTTCTAAATAATAAAAACCTGTTAGATTCCTTGGCTTGGTTTACATAAGCTTCTATCATACTTGATTTCATTCGGGTAATTAACATGCTAAACTCGGCGTTCCACAAGGCTTTATTTTCTAGGGTTAGTTGAAAAGATGCACTGTAAAATGTCAATAATATCAAAAGGAAGGATGTGTTCGTTTGCCAGAATTTTTGGAGTTCATTTAGGGTCAAATTTTACAATTTAGGGTTAAAAATAGCATAAAAACATTTTTTTCCCATTTTCCCCTCCTTTTAAATGAAAATATGATAAAATCGTACATAACAACAATTACTGTACTCTTAAAGAGCTTTCCAACGATGTGCATCTTGAAGGGTAAATACTATTTTGACTTTTGTACCCCGTTCCCATGTGTACCAATTTTTTTTCACCCATCCAAATTCTAAACCAAAATTTTCCTATATTATCATAAGCCAATAATACGCAGATTTCTTTTAAAAGTGTCTCATTAAGCCATGGTGCATGACTGGAATTTTTTTCTTTATTTGCAAAATGAAGTTCATGTATACCTATAATTTATAATTTTTTGTATAATTTTCGAAGAAAATTAAGCTATTGCAATGGCTTCAAAATGTTTGAAAACTTTTTTCATTGAAATCCCTTTCAGGCCATTCTGAATCGATCCCTAAATTTTAACACTTTTTTATTTTACAAAATGTATGTATACCTCCAGCTTTGGCAGACATTTTAGGAAACGATGAACGAAATATCAAAAGTCAAAAATCTATTTCCGTACTTTAACGAAAATGACTTTATAACAGATCTCTAAATATTTTGCAAAAGAAATGGTAGAGAGATCCAGCCACTTCACACATCACACCTCTGTACATTGTACTGTCGAAGCGAGTAAGATTAGTGATCCATATAAATCAGAACATCACGGTGAGGGATCGAACCCACGACGTCGTACCACCCTTGATTCAGTGATGGCCGAGCAGACGTGGTGAGAAATTTAATCCACACGACCACGGCTAGATTTTCAATCTAAATAATGTCAAAATAACCATTTATTTATTTATTTATTTAAATGGTGATAGAGCGATTTTAAATTATGAATAGCATAATGTAATGAGATTTATCATGAATTCTTTTATAATTACTTGTTGTCGTTTTGTGCAGCATTTCATGATTATTGGTGATAAGTCCACTGAGTTGCTTCAAAATGAGAAATCAATATTAGGTCTTATGTTAGGAATCAATTTAAATGGTGATGGAGCGATTATAAATTATAAATAGCATAATATAATGAGATTTATCATGAATTCTGTTATCATTACTTAGTGTCGTTTTGTGCAGTATTTCATGATCATAGGTGATAAGTCCACTGAGTTGCTTGAAAAAGAGAAATCAATATTAGGGTCTTATGGTTGGAATCAATCTAAAATTAAAGTGATGTTAAAACTCTTTTCGATTAGCTTTTTTTTTGAAACCTCTCTCCTAATTAACTTTCCGGTGTTTTCCTTTAACAATCAATACTGGAAAAAAATATCACGGTAAAGTAATTAACAATCAGTAAGTTTTATACATCAAGGTTTTACCGTGTTATATCTCGTGGTCTATTTGTGGATTTGTTATCATTGCGAACAAGTAAAAAAAAAGTTTTCCATCTGCTTTTTCCAGGTTAAGATTGCGTTCACACTTTTCAACCTTGGAGTTTTTCTGACTTTGCGTCTTATCTCTGGTTCAAAGTCTCCGTGGGCCAGATTTCAGACCCCCCCCCTTCTTTTTCCCTAACGTATCTTATGCCTTTTTCTTCTTATTTTTTTTTTTTACAACTTGTTTTTTTTTCTTGCAAAGGGAGGATTTAAGAAAGCGTGAGATGGGAGGGTTACTTTGAAAGAGAAATCCTTTTCGTCTTATTCCCGTAGATAAGAAGCGAAAAGATAACGCGGAAAACAACGTGAAACCTTCATGCTTATCCCCTCACATCGTATAACTTGGTAACAGTGGGTGGGACTTTGCAAAAGTTCAAATACCAAGGCATTAACTTGGTGAAGTTTTGTCCTTTTCTTCTGTGCATCTACCTTGCCAACACTCTCACGAATGTTTAAGTCGACAATTTCAAGTTGAAAACCATCTACACCCCAAGGGATGAGATGACTTAGAAATGACTTGGAAAACTTGTCATTCTGTCTGTGACGTTACCCCCAACAACTTTCTGATCTTTCATATCTTCATTTTAAACAAGTCCCACTCTAAATTGTACCGAAACCATCTGGGGTATTCATGTCAGAGCATCTCTCTTGACAAATTCAAAGAGACCACCATAACTTACAAAATGGTATATCTTAATTATTTTACAAAAATTTCGACTGTGAATGGCAAATATACGTCAAGAATTCACTTTTCTTGGTACAAGTAAAGTTGGTAATCTTATTATTTGTAAGTGAAACTTTTCATTTTTGAACTTGATAGAGATATAGGACCGTTTTTAAATAAGACCGTATAGGAAAACACTTAAAACATAATGAAAGTAGATACAATAGAGAGATGATTGGGGCATTGTAAATGCTGGATATACCGCAGTGGACCATTATGGAATCAGTGTAAAAACATTTTTGAGAAGTCTGTTGATGACCAATAATCTTAAGGTTTACCAAAACACTATGATGTATTAGAAAACTTTACAAAAATCTATCATTGGCAATATTAACAATCTATCTGAGACTAAGTACGTTTAATTATCGTAAGTACATTTCATTATGGTTAAAGTACATTTAATTATCGTTATCGTAAGCACATTTAATAAATTATTGAACATTTTATCAAGATTTATCATAAAAATAACTTCTTCTCGGCTGGGAATCGAACCCACGTTCTTTCAGTCCGCGTTTAAAGCTATTTTCTCAGGAACCAAATATTTCTCGGTAAAACGGCTTAAATCTTAATTTGTATTTTAAATGAACTACATTTTAGAATTTTTTTATCCAAGTCGTAGGAACCGTTTTCAAGAAATAATTTGTATCGCATTTTTTCTGGGTACCACCCAGAAAATTTAGAGCTGTAATTTATTTCTTGATCTCACCTCGTGCAAAATGATTATTCTGGTCATGTATGCCAAATTTTGTCAAAATTCCGAGTGATTTAGGCTTCAAGCAAACTGTACAAACGACAGACAGACTTTTTTGAACACAGGGGACCTCAAAACGAGTAAATCCATCAAAATCTCAAAATCAAATTTTCGTGCCATCACAATATTTTCTCAATACATGAGAAATTAAAAATGAAAATTATTTAAGGGAATGATGTATCTGAGTGGTTAGCGTACTCGCAACTCAGGTAGCTATGGTCAAAATACCGTACCCATAAGATTGATGAGTTCGAATCCCAGACAGGTGAGATAAGTTGCACACTGATGGTCTCATCGAGTAGATGAGAAAAGGGGCCGAATCCCCCGTCCTGTAATAACCAAGTGACATGTTGATCAGAAATTAAATGAAATAAATAAATATAAAAATTGCCAATTATGTATGAACAAGATATCTCTGATCGCTCATAGTGATCAAATTAATTCTAAAAACATGAAAGTTGTGTTATAGAGTAGGTTATACATTAAGAGTGACATTGTTTTGATTTATCTGTTTGTTTGAGTTATTGAAATATATCTTTTTTAAGTTGTGTTTCGTATCATAAAATATGGAAAAGTGAGTTTTATATTTCTACCATACATTAAAAAAATAAACTCAAATTTACCGCAAAAACGTGAACACCTTATGAATATAATCAACTCAGGATTAACAAAAGTGATACAGGAAATTTAATAATTATGACATCTCCTGCAATCTAGCGGAGAAGGGAGGAACTTTTCAAGTCATGCGGCTATGCTGGCATCTATCGACATTGTTGCGAACTATTAGCTTATTCATAGGATATACCCCCTCCATTCTAAACGCTACAATTACTAAAGACGGCATTTATAAAACAATATAAGTAAAAGAAACTGAGTAATTATAAAGAAAACGGTGTTATTATAATAATTAGAGTTGTTAGCTGTTGGAAATAGAGTGTGATTTCATATAATACATTTATTTTTAAAGTATAATNCCTGGTGGGGAATCGATCCCAGCCTCTCTCCGCCCGCGTTTAATGCATTTTTCTCTGGAACTAGATTTTTGCAGGAAAAAATGCTTATATCGCTAGATTCGTATTAAAATGGATAACATTTTAGAATTTTTTAATTTTAATAATCGGAACCGCTATCGAGAAGTAATTTTTATTCACTTTTTTTGGGGGGTAGCCCAAATTTGTAGCTAAAATTAATTTCTTGATATCACCTCGGTTTTAAGGTTATGATTTTTCTGAAGATGTATACCAAATTTCGTCAAAATCGGCCGACTAGTTTAGGCCCCAGGCATCTGCACAGTCAGACATTTTAACTCAGGAGACTTCAAAACGTGTAAATTCATCGAAATCTAATTTTTGCGCCATCACAAAACTTACTCTATATATGAGAAAGTAAAAAGAATAGAAGAAATTGACGCATTAAACTGAAATCGAATACCAGAACTTAGCTACTTCACAAAAATTATATACTTGAACCAATTGTTAACCTATTTAATTATTTAAAGAGCTGAACTAAATAAATCATCAATAACGTTAGCCATGAATTTTATATTACAACAGTGTTAATATAACTATACTTAATTAAGAAATTTGTCAATTTTGTCAATCTCAACTCTTCTGAAGACAGAATGTAAAAAATAACCGAAAAAAAGAAAGAATTGTATGTTTATAAAATTTGTTGCACCAAACGGTTTAAAATTTATCCTACTTTTTCCGTAATTACATTGGTGATTGTTATTTGTTTATATTACTTTCGAGCTTACCGAAGGTAACGGTAGCACAGTGATCATTCTATTGAACGACATTTGTCATAATTTATATATTCCTAGACAGGAATCCATTTCAAACTTCAGGGATAATTTTTCGTTCCCTGAATTAAAAATTATAGTATTTCCATCTCCTTGAACCGAGCATTGTGTATCTTGAATTGAATAGGTATGCCAATAATTAAAGATATACCAAACTATAATTTTCTCAAAAATGTATGTTTTCTTTGATATAAAAATGTAGTAATAAAACGCACACTACCTATATATGTATATGGACTATGTGTGTGTATGTANCTGGTGGGGAATCGATCCCAGCCTCTCTCCGCCCGCGTTTAATGCATTTTTCTCTGGAACTAGATTTTTGCAGGAAAAAATGCTTATATCGCTAGATTCGTATTAAAATGGATAACATTTTAGAATTTTTTAATTTTAATAATCGGAACCGCTATCGAGAAGTAATTTTTATTCACTTTTTTTGGGGGGTAGCCCAAATTTGTAGCTAAAATTAATTTCTTGATATCACCTCGGTTTTAAGGTTATGATTTTTCTGAAGATGTATACCAAATTTCGTCAAAATCGGCCGACTAGTTTAGGCCCCAAGCATCTGCACAGTCAGACATTTTAACTCAGGAGACTTCAAAACGTGTAAATTCATTGAAATCTAATTTTTGTGCCATCACAAAACTTACTCTATATATGAGAAAGTAAAAAGAATAGAAGAAATAGACGCATTAAACTAAAATCGAATACCAGAACTTAGCTACTTCACAAAAATTATATACTTGAACCAATTGTTAACCTATTTAATTATTTAAAGAGCTGAACTAAATAAATCATCAATAACGTTAGCCATGAATTTTATATTACAACAGTGTTAATATAACTATACTTAATTAAGAAATTTGTCAATTTTGTCAATCTCAACTCTTCTGAAGACAGAATGTAAAAAATAACCGAAAAAAAGAAAGAATTGTATGTTTATAAAATTTGTTGCACCAAACGGTTTAAAATTTATCCTACTTTTTCCGTAATTACATTGGTGATTGTTATTTGTTTATATTACTTTCGAGCTTACCGAAGGTAACGGTAGCACAGTGATCATTCTATTGAACGACATTTGTCATAATTTATATATTCCTAGACAGGAATCCATTTCAAACTTCAGGGATAATTTTTCGTTCCCTGAATTAAAAATTATAGTATTTCCATCTCCTTGAACCGAGCATTGTGTATCTTGAATTGAATAGGTATGCCAATAATTAAAGATATACCAAACTATAATTTTCTCAAAAATGTATGTTTTCTTTGATATAAAAATGTAGTAATAAAACGCACACTACCTATATATGTATATGGACTATGTGTGTGTATGTAATTATGGTTGATATATGCAGAGGACATCTATAATGGAGCGAAACTTGAAATTAACCTTGACCAAGAAAAGAAAGAAATAGCAATTATGCGAGGAAAGCGTCAAGGTGATGTGCCCTCAGCCAGAATCTTTGTTGCAGTCCTAGAAAGAATTTTAAAAACAGTAAATTGGGATGGGTACGGTATAAAAGTGGAAGGACAGTGGCTTAACATCCTTGAATTCGCCGATGACATATGTCTTATTGCAAAAAGTTTAAGAGAAGGAGAAACAATGCTGCAAGAATTAATTGAAGTAACAAGCAAAGTAGGTTTAGAAATAAATGCCAGTAAAACGANTGATGGTAGTTTGTAAACTTATCAAATTAAAATAACACTCCGTAGCGAAGCACGGGTATCCGGCTAGTTCCTCATAAAAATTAGAAGAAAAAAAAAAATTAATAATAAACAATATAAACAACAAAATCATTATTAAATATCGGTCCGAGACAACTCAGACAAACTTTCTCTTACATGAGTTTATAATTACTTAGCCAAGGGTTTCCAATAGTGTTTGTAAGTAAATTTAAATATTATTGAATATTTTATCAAAGTCTATTATAAAAATAACTTCTACTTGGCGGGGAATCGAACCCGGCCTCTCTCCGCCCGCATTTAATGCATTTTTCTCTGGAACTAGATATTTTCAGGAAAAAATGCATATATCGTTAGATTCGTATTAAAATTGATAACATTTTAGAATTTTTTAATTTTAATAATCGGAACCACTTTCAAGAAGTAATTTTTATTCAATTTTTTGGGGGGTAGCGCCCCCAAATTTGGAGCTAAAATTAATTTCTTGATATCATCTCGGTTTTAAGGTTATAATTTTTCTGAAGATGTATGCCAAATTTCATCAAAATCGGCCCACTAGTTTAGGCTCCAGGCATCTGCATAGTCAGACATTTTAACTCAGGAGACTTCAAAACGTGTAAATTCATCGAAATCTAATTTTTAGCCATCACAAAACTTACTCTATATATGAGAAAGTAAAAAGAATAGAAGAAATAGACGCAAACGAAATCGAATACCAGAACTCAGCTACTTCACAGATATTATATACTTGAATCAATTGTTAATCTGTTAAAATTTCCTCTCTTTCCAGAGATCCGATCTAAATTAATCGTCAGTAAGTTTAGCCATGAATTATATACACAACAGCTTTAATATAACTATTTAATTAAGGCTCTACCGCCCTTTGAGGTTACAAAAACAGTAAAATTAAAATTTGATTGGTTCTATGCAAGATATCAAAAATCTAAGTGCAGGCTTCATTTCCAATTTTAATTCTGCACAATTTGAGCCCTACTTAAACTTCCTATGATAAGTAGTAACGGCGCTATTTGTAATAGCGCCGACAAAACTAGTTGTAATAGTTGTTAGTATTTATTGTAGTAGGGTGTTGAAATAGGGCTCAAATTGTGCAGAATTAAAATTAGGAATGAAGCCTGATGTACTTAGCTTCATTTATTATAATGCTTTTTTTAACCTCAAATGGCAATAGATCCTTAAGGAATTTGTAAGTTTTGTCAATCTCTTCTCTTCTGAAGACAGAATTTAAAAAATAACAGGAAAAAAAAAAATTGTAATTTTATAAAATTTGTTGCACCAAACGGTTTTAAATTTATCCTAATTTAACCGTAATTATAATGACGATATTTATTTATTTTTATTACTTTCGAGCTTACCGAAGGTAACGGAAGCATAGTGATCATTCTAAATTCTAATAAAAGACATTTATCTTGAGTCAAAATTTAAATATTCCTAAACAAAAACCCGTTTCAAACTTTAGGGAACATTTCTTGTTCCCTGAATTAAAAGTTATGTTTTTCTATTTCCTTGAATCAAGCATAATGTACCTTAAATATAGGGAGGTATGCCAATAATTAAACATATACCTAACTACAATTTTCTTAAATATGTATGTTTTCTTTGTTATAAATGTAGACATATAAAACAAACATCAACTTTAATCCCAGCCAATAAAACGCACACTACCTACATATAATGGACTATGTGTGTGTATGTAATTATGGTTGATATTTGTAGAGAAAATATTAACCACAATTCATGTGATAAGTTTTACAATTTTTAGGATTAATGTAGCACATTATTCTTAACTTGTAATCATAAATTCTTAAAAATAACATTTTCAGACAAGATACAATATATCACTCACATCAGAATCTAAATATTATGGGTTTGTTTATTTTCAATTTATTCCGAGCTTGATGCGCAATTTTGCGCACTTANTACGGAAAATCTGTGGGGAGGAGACCTGGCAGCGTGTGGCTCTCCAAAGGAAGGAATGGAAAAGGATGACAGAGATATTCATCAATGTATGGCTGTGGAAAAATTAAAAGAGACTCAGTTTTGTATTGTTACCATGTATTATTTCTCATGATATTATTTTATGTTGGCTGAAAAAAGATTGTGAACTCACTTTTATTTAATATTTACTTAAACCACTGTCAATTTCAATTTAAACTACTAGTTCGTAAAATAATTGCAAAAATAGCATTTATGCTCCGAATTCAGTTGTTACGGGGGAAAAATAATAATAAAAATACATAAATTAATAAAATAAAAAATAATAGTAATATAAAAAAGAGAAAGTAATAATAATAATAATAATGAAAATAAAATAAAATACTACTGAGTAGTAGTATAAATATTTGCCTCAGCATAAGCTGATTTGGTTTAACCTTTTATGTCACACATTGCTGTTTTTATGTCACACATTGCTGTATAAACCAATAAAGGCAATCATTCATTCATTCATTCATATGCAGAGGAAGTATTAACCACAATTCATTTGAAAAGTTTTAAAATTTTTAGGATTAATGTAGCACATTATTCTTAACTAGTAATCATAAACACTTAAAAATAACATTTTCAGAAAAGATACAATATATCACTCACATCAGAATCTAAATATTATGGGTTTGTTTATTTTAAATTTATTCCGAGCTTGATGCGCAATTTTGCGCACTTAACCTTCAAAACAAGAAGAAGGTCTCTTTAGGCTAGTCGTTCACTGGAAACGCATACGAGTGGCGATAAGCTCCGCTCTACAAGAGCAGCAACAGGCGGCTGCAAAACGAGCGGCAACAGGCAGCTACAAATCGAGTGGCAACAGGCGCCTTCAAAACGAGCGACAACAAGCGGCAGGGGATATCATTGGTCTCACCAATGATCTACTGTAGTGCTAAAATATATTACAACGACGAGTAGCATTTTATCATAAACCAATAAACCACCTTGCAAAGAAAGGACTTTAGTTGGTGAATTACTGACACTTANAATAATTAAATAAAATGTAGGTATGTATTAAAAATAAGTTGTTTTTTTTGTTTTTTTTGTTTTTTTTTAAGAATGATAATAAATCAGTTAGTTCAGAACGGTCACCCATCCAAGTACTGACCACGTCTAATGCTGCTTCCTCCTGCTGCGAAGCAGGAAAAGTTCTGAGGTACCCCGTACCCAATTTTTTTTTTTGTTTGTTTTAGAGAAAACCATATTTTGACACCTTGTTGTTGTGTTCATTACGATTAGAGATGGTTATAGAGGTATCATACGCTTTTCTTAGTTTGTTTTAGAGAAAACCACACAACATGCGCCTTATCACTTATAAAAATAAATAACATATCTTTTATCTACGATTGATACGTAATATAAACATTACATCTCTGTTTAGATTCGTAGAAAGTGATTCTTTACACACCTGTATTAATTGCGCATGCGTGTCACATTGTTTTGAACAATTCCTCTTTTTTTCCACTCTAGTGACGTAAAGAAGAAGAATTCCTCTTTTTTTCCACTCTAGTGACGTAAAGAAGAAGAATTATCAACTTTACACACGATTAGCGAGTTTGTTTACATTTAACATAACTAATTTGATGTTTATTTAATAAAAGTAACTGTTTGTATCGAGTTTTTTTGTGAAAATCAATGAGTGATTTAAGTGATTATGAAGAATATGAGGAGAATAATACGCCTTCCGAAATAATTAATTCGGCACAAAATACAACTAACGAATTGATGTCATCTTTATCAAAAGAGAAATACGAGCTTACATACAGGAAGTTTATTATTTTTTTCTGCATTTATTATTAAAATCTAACAATCGTAGATAAAGTACGGTACGCAACTCGTGCGAAAACGGCATTTTGCATTGCTCGTGTGGTTTTACTACCCTCGCTATCGCTCGGGCGTAAACTCCACACTCTCATGCAAAATGCTACTTTCCACACTCGACGCGTAATACTATTACGTGGAACAACCTATTTTTATCAGTTTTATTTTATTTTTTTTATTATTTATTTATATTAAGAGTTTAAGTCACTGATAAAAAATTAAATTTGTGTTCCTGTTTTAAATATACTATAATCGAACTAAGATAATGTAGCTTTTTTGAACCTTGATATTACCTGTGAGAAAAAACGCTTTCCCCCCTCATATAATTCCTCAATGTAAATTATACGATGAAAGAGTTAGCCTTGTTGCTTTAAAAGAAGAATAGGAACACGAAATACCATTTTTAATAATTCATAACAGAAAACACCAGCCGTTTATATAACTTCCAAAATATCTGATTATCGGTACTATTGATAACATATTAAACATATACACACGCGAGATACATATAGTTTCGCAAAGGGACCACGGCACAACTTAGTCGACACGCAAATATGTTTATATAATGAGATGTTAAAGAAGAAACAACCGAAAATCGTGCAGCCTGCAAAAACATATGAACACATGTGCTCCGGTTCCCAACTATTAACTATCAAAACCTACTAGGTCCAAAGCCTGAGTTGGGCAATAAAGTAATACGTGGAATATGGTTGGTTTTTTTTTTTGGTTTTCATGTTTGGTAAAGCATTTAGCACGAAAGAAAAAAACCCTTATTTTTATTTTTATTTTTTTTGTCTAAAATATTATTTTATTTATATCCATAAATGACGTAGTTAAATTGCTATGATATTTTATGCAAAACATATAATTTCCTGTTACTTCGATGTACTTTATAAATTTTAATACGTTAAACTTCTAAACACAATGCGTTGTACATGGAACTTTGAGTAAATATTTTATAAACCATTTATGTATGCAATGTTTTGTAACATTGATGACTGCTTACTAAAGAGATATTAGGATAAAAATTATTAGAAATAAAATTATAATTACGAAAAAGTCAATTGTTTTCACCAGTTGAATTGGATATAAATAAAGTTATATTTTCTATAGCTCATATAAAAATCATTATATTGTTGACAAGTTAAAGAATTATCCCTTTGTTAAAATCCTTTATATTAGTTTTATTTTTAATTGTTAATTATTAATTAATTATTGCTGGCTTCGCTCAACATTTTTGTAGTGCTAATTAACCCTCTTCCAGTCATCCAATCAAGGTTGTNCGATAAGCTCCGCTCTACAAGAGCAGCAACAGGCGGCTGCAAAACGAGCGGCAACAGGCAGCTACAAATCGAGTGGCAACAGGCGCCTTCAAAACGAGCGACAACAAGCGGCAGGGGATATCATTGGTCTCACCAATGATCTACTGTAGTGCTAAAATATATTACAACGACGAGTAGCATTTTATCATAAACCAATAAACCACCTTGCAAAGAAAGGACTTTAGTTGGTGAATTACTGACACTTAAGCCTAGTCTACATTGGTCAAGAAAACGGTCGAGTGGGCTAGCATGCTTTTTAGCACAGGGACGGGCGAAGAGAACAGAGTGCTATTTTTTGGTAGAGTGGACTCCAAAGTCGTTCACACGTGCTTGAGATAGTATCCTAGTAAAGTGAGGTGTTTTCGTTTTTAGTTCTGAATAATCCCGTAAATGAAGGTATACAATGTTAGGACGGACGTAGGGTGGGGGGTCTACTCGTCCGTCCGAGGTCGAGCTACTCTACCACCGCACTCGCCCATTTACTCGACCAACTTTTATCCACTCTCCTCGACCGTTTACTCGCCCTATCGTTCACATTAGGCAAGTAGCTCGGCCGAGTGCTACTCGACCTAGCTACTCGCCCGTTTACTCGACCAATGTAAACCAGGCTTA
>KZ651163.1:338617-353066 GCA_001010745.2 Gerris buenoi | reverse complement strand
CACTTGAGCATTCGCCCCGAATGAGCATGCATTTGCCCCCGAATGAGCGTGTGTTCGCCCCCGAATGAGCAAGCGTTCGCCCCGTTTTGCTTAGATATGGAGAGGTCGAGCCGAAGGGAAACGCATGCTCATTCGGGGCGAATGCTCAAGTGTGTCACCGCCTTTACATTTAACAAAATCAGGTTTACAAGATAAGTATTTTGATTTATTTTCAACGATGTACTAATAGCTCTTCAATCAATAACCATTATTTTGATATTAAATTCTAAGCTGGAAATGTAATAATACCTTCATGTTATTAGTATGGTAGAATTATGGAGCAACAAGCAGTTTTTGAAATGTCAGACTTTGACCCGCTGCACGATGTTGTTATTCAATACTTTATTTTTATTTATTTTACGTACCATTACTTAGAGATCCATTTTAAATAAGCGTCTGTTGTCATTAATCAACATTGGAAAAGGTTTAAAAATAGTGGGTTATGTTGTCGGTATAAATGAAGTATGCTTCGAGTCCCTCTCCATCTAGTTCTGTCGATGTTTTTCTTCCATTTTTTCTCCCTCTCTACAACCCTTTACCGCGAAAAAAAAGAGAGATATTGAAGAAAATGAAAAGCACTTTAGCGTTTTCCCATCCACGAGTCGGTAGGAGGAAAAGTGGTTGATGGATGTGCGGACTAATTGTATCATCCAGGAGTGAGGTGCAGCGAGACCTTCGCCAACACGCCACCGTTATTAATCGAAACTCGCCGGGAGGGAAAAAGGGTCTTTTGAAAAATAGCTTTTGCCCCAAGACCCGTGGGGGTGGTTCTGAGAGGAGGTAAGAGTAGGGGTTACAGTCCATTAGAGACCGGCGAGCCCTGGAGATAAAGCTTCGGTGTCCGGATTCAACCGAGGCCGCTATCAATCTCGGCACGGGGGGTCAAGTCTTCGATCCGAGACTTGAGTAATAGCGGGGCGTGGCGTGGGCCGACCTACCCTGTAGTACTCGGGGTCCTACTATCTGTCAGGGAGGGACAAACTTCTCTTTTTGAAAAAGGGGTTTCGATCCCCAACTAAATTTAACCAGGTTTGAGTAACTAATCACAAAAACCAACGAGATCCCAAACTCGTTGATGGATGGAACTCAGAGAATTGGCTAACAAAAAGTATTTCATGCTTGGTGAATTGCCCAGTTCAATTACGGACCAGGTAAACGGCTAGACAACCACCTGTCATTCTCTTTTAATCGAAGCTTGTACACTCTTCCTTCTACTTTATAAAAACTGCACATGCACACCAGTGAAAAGTATATAAATAATTGGCCAGTCTCATGACATCCCTACGTATATCATGAACATAAAGATCTCAGAAATGGTAAAAAACCAAATCAATTAAGAAATAATAATCTCGATAAGAATTAGAGAGACATTTGAAATTATTTTTACAAGCAATCATAAAATAATATTTCTATACATCTTAAGCTATTGGAGATACAAAACAGAACGAATTACAGTAAGCACTAAAATGGCGAAATAATACATAAAATAAAATCACAATTTCATTACTCCCTTCGCATTTTCCCCTTCAGTTTGGTAAACATCGCAAATTGTTACTTATTCTTCAGTGATCGTGTAGCATGATAGGTATCTCTTGCTACCTATTCTATATTGAAACCTGTGAGATGAACAGTGAAGTATTCCGCTAATGATAAAATGAAGTAAGGAGTGTGAATGAATACCATAAATGTTCTGACCGTTTTATTATAAATTAATGGTCTTGACAGTCCAATACATAGCCTTCTTACTTCTGATTGGTCTAAGAGCAAAGCTTCTATTTTTGCTGCTAATACTTCACACAAAGGGATGTAATTAGTTAAACAAATTTATTCTCTTAAACAAAGTTTAAAATTTGGTCAAATTATTGCAATATAGTACTGAACCCAATAACATTTCTTGTTCAATTTCTACACCATTCAAGTTATAGTAAATTGAAACGATTTAGACAATATAGGTATATCATATAGATCTATTTTGAAGGCATTTTAAGACTTTAATGGTGCAGGTGTTAGGTCCATTTATTAGGATATGAGATCTAATTTATTTAGTCTTATTTCTCTTAAATAACTTTTTATTATATAGCAATTATAACTTTTTAAAACTTTTTTATTAATAAGTATCTTCGTCTGCGTCTAAATTGAGCTCAATTTCCTGGTAGTCCCTCTCTAAGGCGAGTAGATTTTCTTTTGCTTCGAAGAATTCGGAGTGATCCATTCCCTCTGCGAGGTACCAATGGAAGAATGCTCGTTTATCAGACATGAGCTTATACTTGTGATTCAGTTTGGACCAGGCATCTGATATTTCTGTTGTGTTGGCAAGCATACAGAGTGCTCTGTTCACTGGTGCTAGATCACCTCCTGGTACTCTTGTTGGTATGCTGCCGTTAATTCCCACCTGGAACAAACAAATAGACGGATATATGATGACTATTGAAGACTAGTCAATACGTCAAAGGAGTTTGATAATATTAACATTTATTGATATTAAAATGTATATAGATTGAGTAAAGTATGAAGAACCTTAATTCCTGTGGGTGACCATTCCACAAACTCGATCGTCTTCCTCTCTTTAAGAGACCAGATGACTTGATTGATATCTTTAGGAGTCACATCTCCCCTGTATAGAAGACAGCAGGCCATGTACTTGCTATATTTTTTCAAGCAGTCGACAAATCTGTTTGCTGGGTCGAACACGGCTCTCGTTAGTTCTTGAACCGAGAGATATTCGTGGGACACATTAGCTGGAGCCACAAGTGGAGCGTAGGCTATTAGAGGGAAATGGACCCGAGGAAACGGCACTAGATTTGTCTGAAAGTCGGAGAAATCGGCATTAAGAGCACCACTTGACCTCTGTGAAAGAGTAATTGCACTGAATGCCTGAGCTAAAAGCCTGTTCATATTGGCGAAGGAAGGTTGATCGACTCCTAACCTGTCCTGGCAAATCTTGTACATGGCTCTATTGTCTGCCAGGAACTCGCAGGTTATATGCTCCAAACTGGCACTGGTGTTTAGCACCACGTTGTAAGGCTCCACCACTGACGTACAAAGCTAATCCTCAAACAAAACCAAAAACATTCGTTAAATTAGCCACAATATTAACAATAACATACCAAGAACATGCGCAAATAAAATCCCTAGAAAAGAAAGTTTATAGTGGCATAATATAGTTGTTGCGAATTATTTTTAAATTTTGTAAAATGTTTGTTACCTGAGAATTAGATCTCCGTTTTGACAATTTGTAAATCTGTTTGTTATTTAATTAAATCCATGTTCATACCTCATAGGATCTGAAGATTTAGGGTTTCCGGTAGAGACCTCGTCAGTGGTCACATATTTTAAGGTCACCGGCGGTGACCGATCAGTACTAAAGTCAAGCAGCATAAGAGATGTCACATCTTCAGGAGATACAAGATTTTGTGGATCAGAGATGAATGCACATATTGTTCAGAAGAAGTAACAACGTCAAATGTTAATGTTGTTCTTCTAGGACAACATGTAATACTCATAGAACAACAAGTACTACTAATAGAACAACATGTACTACTCGTAGAACATCCTGTACTACTCGTAGAACATAATGTACCTTATAGAACAACATATACTACTTATAGAACATCATGAACTACTCATAGAACATGTACTACTCCCCTGAATATGCTGTAACACTGAGTGCAAAACAAAGGGACCTAAACCTTTTATGACGCGGTCACCACCGGAACACGTAGAACCTAATATTGAGACTAACCGTGGTAGCTAAAGTAACAGTATAAATTGTAGGACTTTTTTAAAAACCATTTTTGTTCTCCATCTTTTCCTACTCTTCTATTAAACGACTATTTCATACATAACAAAAAAAAAGTAAAATAAAATAAAAAATAAATAAATAAAAGCTAATAACTCTTCAAAAGTACTCTCAAAGTATTTGAACTGTGTGGAGAGAACACTTAATTTTTCATAAATAATTGTTATACCTTCAATGCAGGATAAATTGCAAAGTCCAAGATGCCTTTTTTGCAAAACATTTCTGTCAAGAACTCAGCTAATAGTGCCTGAAACCCTGAACCAGTGCCTCCTCCAGCGCTATGAAAAATCATGAAGCCCTGAAAACTGTCAGAGGCCTCTACCATCCTTCTTACTGACTCCAAGGCTGGAACACACATCTCGTGGCCTCCGGTGTATCTCCCTCGAGCGTAATTATTCGCCGCATCTTCTTTTCCGCTTATCAACCGCTCAGGATCAAATAAATCCCTGTACTTACCACACCGGACTTCATCTGAAAAAAATAAAATTGTTGCTATTTATAATTTGATTTTTACTAGAATAATTTTTTTTTTTATTTATATTATACTCGTAGGATTAAAAAACAGAGCTTTAGGAATAGGTTTAGAAGAATAAATATAATTATTTAAAAACCCATATATAATTAAAGTTTAGGCTTGCTAACGAACATACAAAATTATAAGTTATTAGAGGAAGAAACAACAGGCCAACCAGAGATAGGCAGGAGCTATTATCTCACTTGGAGATAACACAAGTATCCCAACTGCTTATAAAAGTCCAAGGAAGTGGTGCTATCTATTGGAATAAATTTTGAACTTAAAACAACCACGATGTCCCAAAAAAAATCTAACATTTTAGCTAAGCCTGAGAACAAAGCTTCAATCAAGATGAATCCAATCATTAATTTAATCAAGAGATGTGTTGAAAGAAAAGCTATAACAAATATTTAATATTAACAAAAATAATAATAAAAAAAGTATACAGAAAAGATCACTATAAAATTCCAGAAGATAGCGTTAAAAAATGTGTCTGACTAACATCAAGCTAGATTTTTGGGTACAAGTTAATCTTTTGGTGTCATTTAAGAATATGTGGTCGGCTAAGTTTGTCTGCTGGACATAGCTTGGCAATAAGCATTTGTAAAAAACTAAAATGGTGGAGAGCGACCATGTACCACCAATTGATGTTAGTTAGCCCCTTGATAGGGAAATACTATCCCAAATCATCCGATTAAAATAGTAACCCCAAATTAAAGTGGTCGCTCCATCAAGGGACAAACTGACAAACTTCTTTTTCTGTCTAGTAACTATTTTTGTAGTCAGGATCATGAAAATCGAAAATCACATTGTCCGCCATAATTGGAGGGACATGACTGCTTTCCATTATTTTGTTTTTCTCAAATGCCTATTGCCAAGCTATGTCCCGCGGATTAACTTAGCAGACCGCATATGCTTAAAAGGCACTAAAAGATTAAATTGTATACAAATTTCTAGCTTGATGTTTGCCAGACATTTTTTTGCACGTTATCTCCTCGACTATAAAATTAATACATGTTTGATTATTTTTGCAACACAATTAATAATTAAACAAATGAAAGTTTTAATATAAATTACCCCTTATCTCCCAAAAAAGTATTCGATAAATACTTTAAAAATCTTTATTTTCGGGAACTATGTTCTTGGTATTTCTTATATAAGAATATTTATCGTAAAGGACATTAATGAATAGAAGATTGTGAATATTCAAATATTTTACCCCGTTAACAAGTAATTAAAATAAACTAATTGTTATTATTATGGGACTTAATATTCATTCTAATTATAATAATATTTAATTATTTATCATTTCAAATAAAGTGTATATAAGTTCAATTATAAGTGCTGTAATGATCTAGGATGTTTAACGGGAGTAAAACCGAAGAAAAATAAACAATTTTAAAATTTATTTATAATTCTAATATAAATCCTAAACCTTTTATGACGCGGTCACCACCGGAACACGTAGAACCTAATATTGAGACTAACCGTGGTAGCTAAAGTAACAGTATAAATTGTAGGACTTTTTTAAAAACCATTTTTGTTCTCCATCTTTTCCTACTCTTCTATTAAACGACTATTTCATACATAACAAAAAAAAAGTAAAATAAAATAAAAAATAAATAAATAAAAGCTAATAACTCTTCAAAAGTACTCTCAAAGTATTTGAACTGTGTGGAGAGAACACTTAATTTTTCATAAATAATTGTTATACCTTCAATGCAGGATAAATTGCAAAGTCCAAGATGCCTTTTTTGCAAAACATTTCTGTCAAGAACTCAGCTAATAGTGCCTGAAACCCTGAACCAGTGCCTCCTCCAGCGCTATGAAAAATCATGAAGCCCTGAAAACTGTCAGAGGCCTCTACCATCCTTCTTACTGACTCCAAGGCTGGAACACACATCTCGTGGCCTCCGGTGTATCTCCCTCGAGCGTAATTATTCGCCGCATCTTCTTTTCCGCTTATCAACCGCTCAGGATCAAATAAATCCCTGTACTTACCACACCGGACTTCATCTGAAAAAAATAAAATTGTTGCTATTTATAATTTGATTTTTACTAGAATAATTTTTTTTTTTATTTATATTATACTCGTAGGATTAAAAAACAGAGCTTTAGGAATAGGTTTAGAAGAATAAATATAATTATTTAAAAACCCATATATAATTAAAGTTTAGGCTTGCTAACGAACATACAAAATTATAAGTTATTAGAGGAAGAAACAACAGGCCAACCAGAGATAGGCAGGAGCTATTATCTCACTTGGAGATAACACAAGTATCCCAACTGCTTATAAAAGTCCAAGGAAGTGGTTCTATCTATTGTAATAAATTTTGAACTTAAAACAACCACGATGTCCCAAAAAAATCTAACATTTTAGCTAAGCCTGAGAACAAAGCTTCAATCAAGATCAATCCAATCATGAATTTAATCAAGAGATGTGTTGAAAGAAAAGCTATAACAAATATTTAATATTAACAAAAATAATAATAAAAAAAGTACACAGAAAAGATCACTATAAAATTCCAGAAGATAGCGTTAAAAAATGTGTCTGACTAACATCAAGCTAGATTTTTGGATACAAGTTAATCTTTTGGTGTCATTTAAGAATATGTGGTCGGCTAAGTTTGTCTGCGGGACATAGCTTTGCAATAGGCATTTGAATAAAACCAAAATGGTGGAGAGTGACCACGTGTGGGCCACCAAAAGTGTGGGAGAGTGAGTGTGGTGGAGTGACGGTGAGTGAGTTAGTCCTTTGATAGGGAAATATTATTACATATCATCCTATTAAAATATTGCTGCAAATTAAAGTGGTCCCCCCATCAAGGGACAAACTGACTTAAACTTGATTTTCGGTCTAATAACTAATTTTGTACTAAGGATCATGAAAATCGAAAATCACATTGTCCACCATGATTGGAGGGACATGACCGCTTTCAATTATTTATTTATTTTTTTTTCTCAAATGCCTATTGCCAAGCTATGTCCCGCAGACGAACTTTGCAGACTGCATATGCTTAAAAGGCACTAAAAGATTAACTTGTATACAAAATTCTAGCTTGATGTTAGTCAGACATTTTTTTGCACGCTAAATCCTCGACCATAACATTAATACATGTTTCATTATTTTTGCAACACAATCAATAATTAAACAAATAACATTTTTAACATAAATTCCTTCTTGTGCCCCCAAAAAATTATTCGGTAAATATATTAAAAATCTATATTTCTGGGAACTATGTTCTTGGTATTTCTTATATAAGAATATTTATTGTAAAGTACATTAATGAATAAAAGATTGTAAAAATTGAAATATTTTACCACTTTAACAAGTAATTACAATAAATAAATTATTATTATTATGGAACATATATTCTAATTATAATAATATTTAATTATTTATCATTCCAAATAAAATTTATATAAGTTCATTTATAAGTCTTGTAATGATCTAGGCCCTAGGCTGTAGTGGAAGTTAAACCGAAGGGAAATATAAGCACTTTTAAAACTTTTAATTCTACTACAATTTATTTAATTTAATTTATACTCTACATTTTTTTAAAAATAATAATAGCTTTATGATTAAAATAAAACGTTGGTTACTAAAATAATTGCAATAATGTATAATTTGACTGATGATTGACGGATATGCTAAACCTTCATTTCATGAGTGCTTTGCATTATAGCTTCTATAGCTTCTGGCATTGAACGTCATTTAGTTAACCCATATTCCTACATTAATAAATTTCAACGTTGGCGAATAAAATAAATGTAATAATGTATAATTTGACTGATGATTGATAGATATGCTAAACCTTCACTTCATGAGTGCTTTGCATTAGAGCTTCTGGCATTCAACGCCATTAGTTAACCCATATTCCTATATTAATAAATTTATATTCAGTGCTATAGTCAAATTAATATATTCTGGACATGTTTTTAATTAATACAGACTTATTAAATATTAAAGTACATTTTTATTTAAATTAGTTTATCTAGCAAACGGAGAAGTATACTTCTTCAAATAAGGCGCCAACTTTTAAAAACTTTTAAGTAAACCTAGAGCTAATAAAAAAAAGAAAAAAAGAAAGAAAAGTTAATTAGAAATTAGTAACTAGAAATGAACTATGACGTTCTACTTTCATTAAAATGTTTGACTTAGATNAAAAGTATATTTCAGAACCGCAGAGATATTAATGCGGGTTAATTTTTTGATATTTAAATAATTCATTTCGGGTGTTAAAGAAACAGTGAAACACAATATAGCAACAGTTCAGCTGTTGAACAACCTACCCTATTATCTTTTTCGGGTATTTTATTTTTAGAGCCATAATAAATGAGACTGGACTGCGACAAAGATTTTTTTTTTTTATTAAATTTAACTTTTTATTTACCAAAAAAGTATATTTCAGAACCGCAGAGATATTAATGCGGGTTAATTTTTTGATATTTAAATAATTCATTTCGGGTGTTAAAGAAACAGTGAAACACAATATAGCAACAGTTCAGCTGTTGAACAACCTACCCTATTATCTTTTTCGGGTATTTTATTTTTAGAGCCATAATAAATGAGACTGGACTGCGACAAAGATTTTTTTTTTTTATTAAATTTAACTTTTTATTTACCAAAAAAGTATATTTCAGAACCGCAGAGATATTAATGCGGGTTAATTTTTTGATATTTAAATAATTCATTTCGGGTGTTAAAGAAACAGTGAAACACAATATAGCAACAGTTCAGCTGTTGAACAACCTACCCTATTATCTTTTTCGGGTATTTTATTTTTAGAGCCATAATAAATGAGACTGGACTGCGACAAAGATTTTTTTTTTTTATTAAATTTAACTTTTTATTTACCAAAAAAGTATATTTCAGAACCGCAGAGATATTAATGCGGGTTAATTTTTTGATATTTAAATAATTCATTTCGGGTGTTAAAGAAACAGTGAAACACAATATAGCAACAGTTCAGCTGTTGAACAACCTACCCTATTATCTTTTTCGGGTATTTTATTTTTAGAGCCATAATAAATGAGACTGGACTGCGACAAAGATTTTTTTTTTTTAGAAGAAACAACTATAAAAGATAAAAAATTAAATGACAATTTAATAGAAATTAGTAACTAAAGATTACAAAGAGAAAAAGCCTTTTGATTAATAATTAATATATTTTTGAGTTAAGGTCTAAATATGAATTACGATATAATTTATAGTTTAGGCAAGTGACAGCAATGAAGTTAAATAGTAATGTAATCAAATATTCCTTAAGTTCTAAGAAAGAACTAGACCTTAAGTTGTCTAAGACAAAACTTCGACACAAAACTTTTCCTTTCGTTTGAAGACACACAAAACTAAAGAGAAGTTTTCGTGTTTCATACATTTTTTATTGGAGTATTTTCTTATTTTTTTATTTCAGCTAAAGTTAAATGATGTTCTTTTTTTTTCAGCAAAGAATTCACAATTCAAAATTATATTGAACTTTGAAAATATTTGATAAAATTATTGTGTATATCTGAACTTTCATAACCTGGTACAAATTACACATAAGTAAAAGTGGATGAGAGATCATTTTTCGATTTTTCTCCTGGAGAAAATAAATTAAATTCTAGGGTGAGAGAACTTACTTTTAAACTTTATTGAACGAGCGTAGTGAGTTCTTCATTACAGAGACTTGGGATTTGAAAAGTTTGTTTGTCTAACGATAATTGGAGTAANTTAAATTTAACTTTTTATTTACCAAAAAAGTATATTTCAGAACCGCAGAGATATTAATGCGGGTTAATTTTTTGATATTTAAATAATTCATTTCGGGTGTTAAAGAAACAGTGAAACACAATATAGCAACAGTTCAGCTGTTGAACAACCTACCCTATTATCTTTTTCGGGTATTTTATTTTTAGAGCCATAATAAATGAGACTGGACTGCGACAAAGATTTTTTTTTTTTTATTAAATTTAACTTTTTATTTACCAAAAAAAAAAAATATATATATATTTCCGGAGAGATATAAATGCGGGTTAATTTTTGATATTTAAATAATTAATTTCGGGTGTTTAACAAACAGTGAAACAGTGTAGCAACAGTAAGCTGTTGAACCTACCCTATTATCTATTTCGGGTTTCCGCTATAGATTGCTTTCTCGTCCCTTTCATTACAAAATACCAACCACATATAAATTTATAATTTCAGTCACAATGTCTTTTTTTTCTTTCTCCCCTTAAAAATTATATTCCATTTTTTTCTGTTTTTTAAATTTTTAATGTTCTGGCAATGGTTGGAAAAAAAAGCAAAGACAGATTTACCCTTATTGAATATTTCATTACGGACAAAAGGACACATTAAAAAAACCAAAGTAAAATAACAGAACAGAAAAATAAATAAAAAGCTATAGATACATCTAAAAATAATAACTTTTCAAAGTAAAAAAAATACAATAATATGATTAAACAAAGACTATCTTAACTTACGCTGTGTTTTATCATTTCTAATGTTTCAAAATTCAAAAAGCAAACAATAAAAAAAAAGAACTTAGTTTCTTTTTGAAATATTTATCAGTGAATGATTACAGCTAAACGACATGAATATTGTTGCCAGTCAAGTCTTGAAGCAGAGTTAAAAAACAACTTTTTGTTTAAGTCAACAATTTACAGGTAACTACGAGCAAATAATATGTACTAACTTAGCCCTACTTCATTTTTTTTCTTTAATAATGACAAATTACTTTTTTAAATAAGTTCTTTAAGTGAACTCTCTTCGTATGTAAATAAGGAATACATAATTAATTATGTCTCAAAGCACATACGAGTTAAGTAAATAAAAGTAGAAAAAAATGAAGTAAAAAAAATATAAAATATAAACTGTAATATTGTGTTACTTGGTGAATTATTACATAAATAGAACTTTTGTATCATCCTATTTTTTTAACAATGTCTACATTTTTATTTTTCGATGATACGGTCTATCAAAGATTGTTTATTAACTGTAAGCTAAGACTTTATACTAATAATGAAAGAAAATTAATTACTCATTTAAACACCCCTTATCATTTTGTATAAATTTGTTTCTAGTGCAATTGATAACAAAAGATTGTGGAAGAGAATGATACGATGTAAAAGTTAAAACAAATATCAATTTAAAAATAGCAATAGCGCACTGCTACATTATTTTTGTTGTCATAGAAATTTTATTGCTTCCGAGCTTAACGAATGTAACTGACTTTTGGGTACCTACTTTCTTACTCCACCTACATATACATACATCCCTTTGTCTTAAAAGATATTTTGACAAAGGAACATACGCAGAAGAGTATAATATATTCCTTAGTCTAGTAGTAGTTGTAGTAGTCTAGTACTTCCTACTAGAACGGGTAGGACGAACCACTTGTTCGAACCTTACATCATATATTTGTACATTGTACCGCCGCGCCGAAGCTAGTATGGTGTGGTCATTAGTAAGCTATATAAGCGTGTGTCAAAGCGGGGGGGGGGGGGAGAGAGTCCCCATAAAGGGTGTCCCTCGCCCTGATTCCATAGTCTAAATTACTATTAAGGCAAAGGGATATTTAGTCCAATATACCTTGGGACCAACGAATATCACACTTGTGTATATAAATGTGATAATATCCCTTAGTAAAATTAAGTATTAAGACAAAGGAATATTGAATATACGGTAAAAAACCTGTAAAACTCATTTTCATACAGTTTCTGTAAATATTTCGTCTTACACGGGATAAGACTCGATTTAAAATAGCCTGATAAAACTGCCCGAGGGTCTCAATGTCTTGGGGAGACAAACACACAAACTTTTGAGACTTTTCTAGGGCTGACTATTGTTTAGAGCCATGGAGGGTGCTAGAGTAGGTAAATAAGTACCGACTAATGTTTATGTCTCCATATACACAAATAATCTCGACAGTAATCCGTTTCAGACATCAGAGATGATTTTTGTCTCGTTTTGGTATTTCTTGCAAACCACCATATCTTAAAAAGTACTGATATCTTAAAAAGTATCTGATTTGAAGGGAAGTTGAGTAAGTAGGTCATAATTAGCTAACCCATATTAATTCCAATCTTTTATTCCTTCCGCATTACCGTTGATTTTTAGGCTATGCCAAACGAGAGTTAGTGCGTTGACAGCGCGGGAATAACTAGCAAATGGGTGGAGAGTGGAGAGCTAATGAGAGCTCAAGATTTGCCCTCCGGATAACCATATAAGAAGGTAAATGTAGTGGTTTTATTTTTCCCTCAGAGGTTGGCCAATCTGTGTGTCACTCGATTTCCCGTGCTGCCAACGCACTAACTCTTGTTTGGCACAGACTGTAATAAAAACTTTTTAAAGTGTTACCGCATGCTGTTATCAATTATTATATTATTTTATTTATAACTAATGTTTAGGTACCAACAACAGTGGGTTCAAAGTCCATGATGAGTGTTCTGGGGCAGAACCTGTCTTCAGCGATTTCGTTGAAGAAAGCCGTGATTCCGTCCGAATGAGTGAGTACCTCGTCTGACATGTCGCTGTAGCTGTTGTAGTTGTTGTAGCTGTCATTGGTCGCATGACGTAGATCGGTTCGACCTGAAGGCGAGATACTGTGCTCCAAGCAGAGGAGCTCCCATATAGACTGGCTGAGCTGAACACCTGCCTGACCCAGGTGGATACTCACTATCTCCTTCTAAACAAATAGATATGTGGTCGAATACTAGGTAAGTTGTCTTTATCAAAACTCAATTTGGTAAATTTGCACTTGAGCACCCACTTATTTATAATTGTCCGATTGAATTCGGGTTTTTTTTAAACTGTTCCTTTTTACAAATTAACAACTATTTACCTTGTACCGTGTCGATAAAGTCAATAGTTTTTTTTAAAAAAAATATATAAAATATCCACTCACGTACATACGGGAAATGTTGGGAATGGGGGGTTTCTAAGGGTGGGGGAATCACTCAATANAACCTATAAGTTTACTGAGGATGGGATAGAGATATTTCTTTCATGATGCCATACACACAGCATCAAACGAAGGGATTGTAATCACACGACAAGCCTGCAGGATGGAATGAGCGGATTGTCTCACAGGAAAGTGGTTGTGTGAATGGTAATGAACATGATTATCAATCACACAGTGCTTCCCTTCACGATCAAGAAAAAGGAAAGTCTGTCGGGAAAGAACGACAGTGGATGGGGCGCTAATAACAGTTAAGTTTATTGCACGCTATCTCCTAGACTATAATAATTAATCTTGCAATCAATCTAAACGTAAATAAGAAAATAAATAATAGTTTCAAGTAATAGTGTATAATTATGGCTTACCACCATATTAAGAGTTGATAGTTACTCCAAATACACAAAGCTTGTTACAGAAGAATTTGGAACACGGCAATTTTCATTTTTTTATGTACACTTATAAAAAAGGTTGAAACATATTATAAGCTATTTACAAGAAAGACGAAATTTTGAAAATCACTTGTCAAAAAATATATACAATATGACAGCCGTCTGTCACTGTGTAAATCGATTACGTTCATCAAATGTATTGTGACGTCAGATTTCAAAGTTTCTAGAACTTGAAAGGTCTTATTCAGGGGATGGGGTATCCAACTCCAGTATTCTAGAGGTGTAAGACCACTAGCGCTGGTCGTGATGTTTGGCGGTTAAAATGGTAAAATACTTATGATCTTTTGACATTCCTTGAATTCTAAGATATAAACAATATTGGATGTCAGATATTTTTACTATTGTGTAAATAAAAAATAAAAAATAAAATAAAAAAAACGAGCCTCGGTGGCCCCATACACGGTCAAACTAGTTTGACAAGCAATTTTAATCAAAAGTTTGTCAAATAAGTTTGATGCCCAGTCTACACCACATCAAGCCATCAAACTCTCAAATTTCGGTCCTACTTTCTTGTCCAGTACTTGACCAAATTTATTTGTGATTCCCCTTTATAGTCCAGGAGATAGCGTGCAAAAAAATGTCTGACTAACATCAAGCTAGAAATTTGTATACAAGTCAATCTTTTAGCGCCTTTTAAGAATATGTGGTCGGCTAAGTTCGTCTGCGGGACATAGCTTGGCAATAGGCATTTGAAAAAAACAAA
>KZ651163.1:308982-334794 GCA_001010745.2 Gerris buenoi | reverse complement strand
ATATATATATATATATATATATATATATATATATATATGATGGGGTCAATGTGGGTAGGGATGAGTTAACCATACTACGTGAGCTGCTTTAGGTAGTTGCTAGGCTCGAAGGTAACCGAGCCTCGAGCCAGTAAATTTTATGTGGTCAGAGGTATCAAGATGAAACCATATCTCTAGACCTACTTCTTTTTCCAAAGCAATCTTGGTTTCCTTATTGCAGTTATATTATTCTAGGGAAACCAGAAAAACCTTCATATATTTATATAAAAGATAGTTTATTGAATAGATCCTTTCTTTTAGTTAAAGATGCACATTGGATGATGTATTTGTATAATTCTTTGAGGAAGCTTGAAAAATTGACGTTGAACGATTATGATTACATTTTATATAATTATTTATTTAATAAGTGCATAATGTAAAAACGCATAAGTAATAATTTTGACCAAAGAGGCTCTTACTAAACAAAAATCAAACTTCAATAACATGTATACCTATTTATATAAGTGTGAAAACCTCCACGGTCGTATTCATCATATCCTCTATGATTTCATGTTGAGTGACATCTTAAAGATTCATAATATCCATGAAAATGCATTTTCAACCTTAATTTCATAAAATATACCTGAAGTAACCTAAAATGTTCCAATGATAGTACATACTTTTTTGTGGGAATAAAAGACAACGTTTGTCTGCTCCCTGGAGCAGTTAACACCTTGTTAACTAATGTTACGAGAAATGATCCCTGTTCTTTCAGGCCGCTAGGGCTGGGTGCTAGAAAGTAAAATATATTTAACAAAACAAGAGTGAGCGCCACCTTGTCTTGATATTAGAAAGGGCAATATAAGGAGAAACCCTGAAAGTGATAATACATATAAATAAATGTCCCAAGAAATTAAATTAAAGTATAAAAATAATGAAAATTATATAATGATTAGATTTCTGAATAAAAGTAAGAAATAAACAGTAAACATATTTTGAAGTCAATCAAAGTAATAAGATTATTATTAAGTGAAACAAATGATAATTACAAACGACTGTTGAATATGAATAGTTTACAAATTAAAATAGTTAGGTGTACAAATTAAGAATTTTATAAATTATAGATTAGGCCCTTTTATTAGAAATAAATTAAATTGGTACCATATTTTACCACAGTAATTATTATTATTCTAGAATGCTCCCGTATGAGAACCCAAGAAAACATTAAACGAAAAAAATATACAAAATAAAATAAATAAATTCGAGGCCTAAATGGGCAGGTATGAGAAAATATCTATATATTAAATTTCTAGGGTGTCTCATTCGGGTTCGAAATCAAAATAAATACAATAACAAAAGAAAACATAAAATTAGAATAAACTGAATTATTTCACATCAATTGGTGTGAAATCTATTCCGTAGAAATAGGTAGATAAAAATTATATACGTATATAGATGCGCACGCAGTGAAGATTAAAATATTGAAAAATAAATGATGGAAAACAAGCTGGTCTCTAATCAGGATCCAATGCCGTTTCTGTATTAGAGCTGCCGTCTGGTTCTATGCTTCAGCACTACTTTCCGGAAGTATGTTATATTCTTCCTCCTTAGGAGAATCACACACGAAGATCGCACACTTCAAGCCGCGACTCCGTCACAGTCAACACATCACTTCACGGGAAAGGTTGAACAATGCTAAGTTTACAACAATAATTTTACCAACGGATAAACAATTAGAAAGTCAACGTAAATATCCTTACGTAGTGAAGAAACTAATTTCTTAGTTTCTGTACAGTATAATTTGTAAGTAATGATCACGACAAATAAGATAAGGGTAATGATCATACAGCAGAGTTATGAAAACAAATTTGTCTTGTAATATGTCTTTATAATGTATTATTAAAGTCCGCTTTAGACGATTTGGTTGTCAATATTCTGTGATGAAGTCAATGCTTATCGTCTATGGATAACAATTTGATGTTGGTCCACAGGTTGGAGACAAATAAATAAAAATATTTCATGTGGGAAGAGCCTTTCCTTATAACATAATTCATGATAATAACGAGGTATAAAAATTCTTCACTCATTTTATACACAAAACTATAAGTGGATAACTTTGTAAAAATTAATGTCTGAGTTAAATTTTGTCAACTTGGTTGACATGTATGTTGACAACCAAGTTGATCGTCTAAATGCCGCTTTACCGAGAATTATATCCAAGAACATCTCCATAGTTGTTTTTCATACACAATAGGTTTGTTCCAACAACACTTCAAACTAGTTTGAAACTGTCCGACGCATGTGCATTAGCAACAGGAGTTCAATTTTAGTCCGATGCGCACGCGTCGGACAGTTTCAAACTAGGTAGTTTAAAGTGGGTTGGAACAAACCTAATATCTTTATATCAAATACATAAGTTTGATTAGAAATAAATGTAAGACTACATTACAAATAGATACATATCTTAAAACATCTTTGTACGGACCAAAGCTCTCTTTAAAAGTGATGTTCATGTTTACGCGTTGTCTGTCATCTACTATAATGTCTTTATATAGCGCGTCTTTTATAGTCTTTTAGTACCTTTTTTTCTCATTGAATCCAAACATGCTTTTGGAACTGTTAAGGGGAGGTTACTATGATACTATAAACTTTTTTTCAGAATTTGGACGATAGAGGGGCCAATTATCAACCGAGCATGAAAAAAGAAGTTAGGGGGGAGAGAGGTCTATGGTTTGGAAAGAGTTTGATAGCGTAGCGATGGTTTCGGGTCTCTATGTGTTTGTAAGGGGATTGGAGATAGCATAGCGTTGGGCGAAATGACCGGAATGCCTGTTGCAGTGTGCCCCCGGTTATAGCGCAGGCTAAAAACACCCCCCTTCAAATTTATGGGCCTCTGGAGAGGGTGAGGTCCCGCTAGCGTTATGACCCCCTGGAATAATACCTTTCTTCTTTCCCTGCAGCGGTTTCGATCTCACCCTTATTAGAATATATATTAGTCTTCTTTTTTATTCTTTCTCTCAATTCAGATATCGTTCACATTTTTTTGAGGGAGGGGATGGGGAGGGGGGAAGGGATTGTAAATGGTATTTCAACAGATACCAAAAAAACATCTTTTAAAATTTATATGTACTATATAATGTACAGTAAAGGCAAAACCACTCTTTGTAGATCTTCAAATAAAATTTGTTGGTCAATTTTTTTTTTAATTTTGCACCTAGTCGCTATAACCTTATAGGTAAATTCATTATTCTCAAAGATTACAACCTCAGGTCTTATACAGATTTTTTTTTTTTTTATTTGAACTAAGTTTATTATTACACGTTACAACGAATCCGAAAAAACCGACCGATGACGATAACTTAGGTAAATTTTGACGCATTTAGTTGAAATTCGGTATACATGCTCGTTCTACCAATGCCCAGGACGAGTTTATTGGACAACGTTATCCACCCAAGCCTAGGAAAAATTCCAACTTCATCTATTCGACGAGAAAAAAAAACTTTTTTTAATAATAAGTTTACAACAGCGATACCTCTATGAAGTTTTAGAGATCGCTAAAATTAATAAAGTGGACCTACACTTTAAAATAGAGAAACAAATGTTTCTACCGATACCTTATATATAATTAGTAGTGTGATGTTATAATTAAATTTAATGAAAAGCCTAAGAGATATCGTTCCTACCAGTGTTACGCGTCACCACGCATATATATTTTTTTTTTAAAGCTTTTATTTAACTTACAATATTTGTATGCATGTAAGTATGAATGTATGTATGTTCGGGTCAAATCTTGAAACTGAATTTTAAAGCAGTTATCCTCAACCAATTGAATTGAAATTTTGCATACACCTTTGGATGATCAATGCATGATTAGCTAAGTGATGTCATTATAAATCCAATATGGCGGGCAACCCAACATGGTGGACTAGTTATTTTTTTAGCACGCCCATAATATGGGTATCAAATGTAAGGGTTTGGTGAGAAGAATACGAATAAAAGCTTGTATTTAAAAATATTTTTGTAAAAATTATCTTATTTTGAGATATTGATGAAAATAAATCTGACTTTGTTGAAAATCGAAAACAAAAGTAAACAACCACCTGTTAAACGCTTTTTAAATGGGTTTTATTTATTTATTTTTCTTTTATGTAATTAAATTAAATCTTATGCAATTTTAATATAGTTTCAAAAATATGAGAAAGTTTTTTTGAGTTGTCTAGGACCAATATTTTATATTCATTCTTCTGCTGCGGAAGTCTGTGCACCAGATTTGTTTGTTATTTCTCAGATCATTAGTTGAATCCCTATGTCTCTATTAATGATATATACTTAAAGTGACTTTAAGCCTGTAGTAATTTACCACGACAAATTGCTTCAGCATAAAAAAGGAACAATTGATGTTGTGGAAACCAAAACACTAAAGTGACTATTACAGACCTCCAGGAATAAAGGTCTTCGACTTTGTAAAAGAAAACGAGGGAGGAAACCAAACATGAAAGAGAAACGTTCAAGAAGATAATGAATAGGTTTAGGCTAAGTTGAGGATGGTTAGAAGGGGGTAGTTAATGTGAAGGATCACCGGACCTTTGCCGTGGTTTTGACGTTCGACAATAGGGAGAAGGGAGATCCTCTTTGAAAAACAGCTACAAGGAACAACTAGCGAAAGGTTGCCAGAAGCAATCTCGACAATACCAAAACACGTTCCTAAATATGTTTTGGACGAGGCCAGCCTGCTCGACGTCTGGTTCGGACAGTGAAACGAGGGGTAGCATTGTTCAATCCCTGGTACTATGATGGCATGCAGTATGAACCACATGCTCCAAGCACCCTCTCAGTATAGCATTGTTACGTATTGAAGTATTATAGCAGCTACAGAACCAGAAAACGGTGCGTATCCTTAAGCAATTGAACAAAAAAACCTTCTATCAATGAATGAAGAGCACACTATTGAAAAATGCAATTTTATACCTTTTTTTGAAGTACATCCGGGGAAGTCCTGAAAAACCAATTTCAAGTGGAGTGATTTACACCGCAGACTTCTACCGACAATTATATCCTCTGGAATCAATCCGTCTAAAACCTTCCCTGATTCAATAAGTTAAACCATTCAACGTTTTAACAGATAGTAAAAGACAGGGGAAATGTCGAATTTTTGATCCTTTGAAAATAAACAATTGTGGAAACGCCTGCCTATGTTGAAAGCAGAAGGCTTTTCAAGTATCCAAACTTTCAGAAACAGACAGACGACTGCAGCTCTTCTCGAAACAACTGTATCCAGAACAATATCTTCCTTAAGTACTTTAAAGCTGAACTCGTGCCAACTGTATGAGGGCTTGAGCTTATTCAAAGCTAACAATTAAACTGGTAAGCTGCGTCGCCTTTTTTTTTTTTGATATACCACACATGCTTTTGAGAGATAACCTTTGCAATCTATCACTTCATTTAACAAATAACTTTTTTAAACAAACTTTTCCGCCAAATAAGATAAGTGTTCAGATTGAAATAAGTTAGTATTTGAACTTTTACTGATTATTCATATAGCCTAGAAAAAGGTCTTAAAAATATATTTCACACAACGATATAACTAAAGAGTTTTCAATTTTTCTATATTTATACAATAATTAGACAAAATTTCACCCTAAGACTTTAATGTATTATCATTATAGTCTTTTCAAGCTCGTTTTGAATTTGATTCCACAGTAAAAAGCCTTGGGTTAATTTTGATTGTACAACTTAATTTATTTGCATCTTACATCCTATTCAGACTGTTTAGTGTTTAGTGACTATTAGAATGTTTAGTGTTAATTTTGCTTTATATTAATACATTTTATTTAATAAATTATATTTGAACAGTTTTATTTTATGAATTGATTTACATGTGAATCTTTTAATCGAATTATTCGTAGTTTATCTTGCTTTGAAAATCTATATTAAAAGGTAAAAAACGTAATCTCACAATATTAGTGATTAGCTTACTTACTTGAATTATTGTCCAAAATCAATTAAAATCACCTTGTATTCTTGTATTATAATAATAGTGTAACTTTTATTATAAGAACTAATTTTTTCTATAGACGTACATACTATACTTTATTTACTTTTACCATTATTAATTATTTTCTAACGGGGAACGTAAATAATGTGGTCGTTCCTTATTACGAGATTTTATTTGTCTCTAAATTCGAATCCTGAATAGAAATCCGTTTTAGACATCAGGGAATATTTATGGGCTCGCTTCTATCTTTCGGTCTGTCGTTTAAAATTTTTGCGTCTGATTTTGAGAGTAGTTCACAACTAGCCCATTCAACTTTTTGCGTCCATAAATTATTCTTCCCCATGCGCACAAAGAATTAATTATAAACCCATGTTAATTTCAACAGACTGTACACATAAATATCGCAAACTTGATATTTTTATTCATAAAAATAGACTGCCAATTAGTGTGGCACATAGCTTCCTCGCATCCCATCAGGTTCTTTATTGTTATATTACTTTATTGTTACATTGTTTATTTTCTAAAAACTATTAATAGTTTTAGCGATCTTTAACACTTCATAGCGTTGTCGCTGTTGGTTTTACTAAAAAATTGTATTGGAAAAAAAATGTTTGTCTTATTGAATAGATGATGTTTGATTTTTTTCCTTGCCTAAAATTCCAATTTTAAATTTAAATTGTATGTTTATATGAGCGTTACGCGTGAAAGCTTGGACGGAAAACGTTGTCCAACGAACTCGTCCTGGTAAAATGAACATGTCTACCAAATTTCATCAAAATCGGTCAAGAATTACTCAAGTTATCGTCGTACGTTTCAAACTTCGCGGACACACAGACCGACAGACAGACAGACAGAAAGACAGACACGAGACCAAAACTGTTCCCTGATGTCTGAAACGGATTTCTGTCTTGGAATTTTTAAAATCGGAGGCAAAAGTTTTTCAAACACAATGCTTCTGTTACCTTCGGTAACGTCGGAAGCAATAATAATAATTAAAAATCAAATTAAATAAATTTTAATCTAATGGGATCGTAAACGTAAATCAAAATAAAGTATGTGATAAGACGCAAGGAAACTATGTCATTGCAATGTTACAACACAGTTATGGCAGACAAAATTATTCTGATAAAGTAGCCCGGCATTTCATTGAATACAATAATCCATTTATTATAAATTAACAATTTATCTATTTATATGAGTTTTCTAATAAAGAGTAAAAAATTATTAATTTAATTTGAAATAATAAATGTTAAAGGTTTTCCTCGTTGGGAAATATCAAAATGAGTCAAAATGAGTCGAGATATAATAAAGAATGAAAGGTTGATATGAAAGTGGTGAGAGAAGTTATTACACGTGAGTTATATCAAGTGTGAAGGGCCAAGGATCTGTCACAGGATATTGTCTGCAGGAGCCCTTAGAAACTCCTGATCCTGGTCAAATAAAGACTCCTCAAGAATATTTCTCCTTTCAGCATCTCTGGCAACTGTCAAATAAAGCTTTGTCTTATTGCCCTCTCCCTTTCTGGAGGGCAGAGTGTAATATAACGGACCGGAGGAATCCTTTCCAGGACATTTTCAAGGACATTAAGGCCCTGACAAGGAGCTCATACAGTAATGTCGGGAGGAAACATTTCAAGGAGCAAAGTGTCACCTCTCAACTCCCTCTATTTCTCACCTATATAATTTTATCTCCACCAAAAACCTCCGAGTTAAATAGAAAAGCTCTACTCGGTTTTCTCAAGTACATCTCCAGTAAAATTGTGTCAAACCAAAAGCATATATCTAAATAAAATTCATGAAGATAATAAATTGATCAAGAAAGTAATTGCAAGGTTATTTACACGAAGAAAAGTATCCATTAAGCTAAATTTTAGATACACTGACTATCTCTAACCACCTCTAACCACCTCTAACATCCTCTAATCACCTCTAACCACTTCTAACCACCTCTAACCACCTCTAATCACCTCTTACCTCCTCTAACCACCTCTTACCTCCTCTAACCACCTCTTACCTCCTCTAACCACCTCTAACAATCTCTAACCACCATTAACCATCCTTATGGGCTCCAACCAACAAATCATCCCAAATTTTAACAATGATTGCACAGCTATAAGCAAAATAGTTTCGAAACTTTTCGCTTCTGAGCTCTAGAAATATTTTGATTGTTCTGAAGAACATAATTTTTTTTATGTTTAAAAAAAGAGTGTGGCACATAGTCATTTAAAAAATTAGACAGCAATGAATGTGTCGTCGCAAAACATCATTAAAATATACGCAATAGGAAGATGGAAGAATGTGTTACGCACTAATTCACAGCCTCTATTTTTTAAGGTTTTAGTTTTATTAAAGAAACATTGAATACTCAATCATCTGTTATTATTTTTGTTTTTACAAGCTTTTATTTAACTTGCAATGTTTGTATATATGTATGTATGTTTGGGTCAAATCTTGCTACTGAATTTTAAAGCAGTTATCCTCAACCGATTGAATTGCAATTTTGCATATTCATTTAGTTTGGATGACAGTGCATGGTTATCTAAGTGACTACATTCCAAATCCAATATGGTGGACAGCCTAAGTTTGCGGACAAGTTTTTTTTTAAGCACACCCATCATATGTGTATCGAATGAAAGGGTCTGCTGAGAAGAATACGATAAAAACTTGTTTTTTTAATAAAATAATTTATTTTACTAAATTAAAAGTAGTTAAGAAATAAATTGTAATATTGCAAAGATTCATGAAATTATTTAAAAATTCAGCTTATAATTGTTTCTTAGCTAAGGTAAATTCTCTTGCTATTTTATTGACTAAATTAATTGCTAGAAGGGTGGATTTTTCACATAGTGATTAATTCTTTAGAATCTATTTCTCCCCCTCGGTCTAAGTATCCTGGGCAGAGAGATTGTATTAAAATAAATTTATAACGTGGAAAAGCTTTTAGTTTTTACTTCTCCCTTATAGAAATTATTCTAAAAGGATTTTTTTTGGAGTGGAAACAAACAGAGCCATTATCTTTATGGGGCAGAAGAAAGAAAGTCAGATTAAGAACAGATTCGAATGTCCAAGAATAATTCCTTTTCAATACTTTCTGCAATTATTTCTTTTGATCTACGAATAAAATAAGGAAAGAACTTCTGAATAATGGTATGTTTTATAAAAGGATTTGAAATAGAATATGATCACTAATCTTTTATACTAAACACACATTTTTCGCCGTTATTTATTTTATCTTCTATTAAAAATAGTGATGATTAATGCTAAAAGGGTAAAGAAAAAGCAACAGAAAAATTTGTCATCAAAAGTAATTAACAAAAATGGTCAGAGTACATGTTTGCTTCACTGAACAAGAAGAGACAACATAGAAGCCTATATTATTTAGATTAAGGAAAAAGCTAAATTATAATGTATGGGTAGAATTGTCAGCAAAAGGATGTGGTATTTAGCCAGGGCACAAGGTATGAATAATATGGTCTCCTTCTTTCTAAAATCTTTTAGACAAAATTATTCTTCAAAATAAATTTTTAACTCGAGTCTTTAAGTTCTACTTGTCCAAGTCTCATGCTTTTGAAGAATCAAAACTTCTTACTTTTACGATTTAATAATATTAATAGCCTATTCTCCTATCCTATAGCCTATCTTGAAGATTATGTAGTCATAAGTTTACATTTGAAATTCTGATCTATTTATACACATAACATATTGAATTAAATTATATTACTTTAAATAAGAGATTCATTTTTTACGATTTTGGTAGTACTCATATTACGGAAAGATTAAATTTTAATTTAAATCAAATTATAATTATTATTAACTACGGGAAACAATCAGAGAAAATCAAGCTCCATCGCCGGGATTTGAACACGGGCCTTTGTATTTCCAGTACAATGCTCTAAACCAGCTTTCAACTGACGTTATTGATACCTTGACCCGATTTTAAAGCTTTCAATTTTCCACAAAGTCTAAGTAGTCAACATTAATGACATAGAACTAGACCGAGAAATATCGCTTATAATTATAAAGTACCAAATTAGTACCTGTACTTCGTACAATCAATTAGAAATTCAATTAAAGGGTTCAAATCCCGGTGCTGGAGCTTGATTTTCTCTGATTGTTTCCCGTAGTAAATAATAATTATAATTTGATTTAAATTTAAATAAGAGCTAAACCTATAAAAACCAATTTTACATCTTCTACATCAACTTAATAACACTTCTTTTGATTGTTACTACCTTTATAAAAAAAATTGAGTGGAGTAACAATCTAAAGAAAGTGTACGGAATGATCTTCTTTTGACTGTTACTCCCCTTATTAAAACAGAAGTGGGATATACTTTTGCCCCAAAGTAAATTGTTGTAAATGGACTAACATTTCTTTGTCTTAATAGTTATTTAGTCAGTCATTTATATTCTAAAAAAAATATAGTGGAGTAACAATCTAAAGAGGTGCCGACGTTATTATCGTTGCGTAGTAAGCATGCCAAGTTTTTAGGTTTTTTGTTTGTTCAGGTCACTCTCAACCACAATAAACATGATGGAGAGCATGATGGTTCATTGGCCGATAGATCTTAATATGGTGGATAATATGAAACAATTTAGAGAACTAGACATTATTAAGTAGGGATGATAAAATACTGCAGATATAGATAAAAGCTATTTATGAACATATATTTAAAAATAGAATAAACTTAAATTATATACACTAAAATCACTTTGATTTGGATATTTTAAAGATACAATATTATGAAATCAACATTTATTAAATGGTGTGTTATGTTTTTCAAGTGTAGGTTTCTTTAGTTTTATTATTATTGTTGTGAATAAATAATCTTAAATAAGAAAATTCATAGGTACTATTTCGATGAGTTAAATAATCACTATCTAAGTTTCATTTATCTAGATAAAAGGGATAAAACGAAGGGCTGAGGGCCTTGGGAGGGTAGAAGTAAGGAAAGCGAGGTCTGATACAGACTTGGGCAAGCTTTGTGGGGAAATCATTAAGGGTTAAACTAATGCTGATGAGTTACCCTTTACCTGCAGAGCAACTCATCCTGGTAAACAAGACCGATAGCATCTCTAGGTAAAAAGGGCCTTAGAATACCTCTGCGGAGAACCGCATAGAATCCCTCCCTTTCCGCTTAGAACGCCCGCTTCGGACTTCTGGATAATTACAAGGAGTTGATTTATACAAACAAGGAATTCCAAAGTCCTTAAAAAACAGAGGGGGTGCTTTTTAAAAAAGCTCTTGGTCCTTAGAACTCTTTGAATACAAACAAACCTGACTCTTTAGCTCGGTATATCGGATGCTTAAGTCAGGAAAAAACTTGGAACTTATCCCAGAGGGGAAAAGCTCCACACTAATGATTTCCTCTTTCTGCGGAATAACTTTGAGTTTTCTTCCTAATGAAGGAAGAGTTACTTTAAATCAAGTGCTTCACATCTGCTTAGAAGAGGCAAAGCCATTGATTAAACCGGCCCAGTTGCTTTTCTAGCTTTTGTAACAACAAATTGTACACTTTTCGTGTTTACCCAAAAGGATTAAAGTCAAGGTTTTTCCCTTAAAACGTAAACAAGCATTCAAGTAAAACGTAAGGTTTTGTTGCCTGCAGACATAACAATCTAGCTTTTTAGACGAAGGGCCACTCTCTAATGAGTCTAAAGCACACCAAAACACAGGCTTTGAGTTTTGGGAAGAAATCTATTATTTCAGAATATTTATCCTACACCCACTTCATTTAAAAAAGGTTACTGAATTTGTGCAATAAGCAACAAGATGGGTAATGGCTGAACCCCATTGAGTTTTTGCAAATTATACATTTGGTAATCATTAAAATCTTAATTTATTTATGTGACTTTGAGCTAAAAATAGTTACTCTATAGCACCCATTATTCCTTAATCTAAAAACAGTAAATTTCCTAGGAGAGGGTAAAAAATTTCTTAGGACCAAATTAATTACAAAATTTACTTTTAAAATTTAATTATAGCTAGACATTATTTTTCTTCTAGGGGGATTTAAGTTAAAATATAACGCTCACTGGGCTCGATTAAAAAAGTTTTAGTTTTAATTGTGTTAATGTTAATTGTAAAACCTTGTTTAAATTAATTAAAGTGTCCAGTTTTTCCCTCCACATTGTGTGTTTTAGTGTCGGATGATGACTTTATAAAATGGAAATTTTCCTGTTTAGGTTTTCACATCACCCAGAAGAACAAGATCCTTTTTTGTGATGGTTTTGAGGATTTTGGAAAACTGTCAAAGTTCAAGTGTTGTGAGCCACGTACCGCCTTCGTATCCAGAGTGCTTGGATTTATCCAACCCTATAAAGAGTTTTCTCAAATTGAATTAAAGTCCAGTTGAGTTGATTTTGACCTTCCGAGCGTTGTTGCTCTTACAATAGGGACCCCGTTACGGCTTGATAAGCCCTTCAGTCCGTTCCAAGCTCCCTTTCAACTGGGCTTGATTCCTCCCCGAACTCTTTGTCCTCGGCTATAAAACCGGAAGGATTTAATATAAATTAGAAAGTTTTCAAACAGGATTCCGCTTCCTTACTACCCGAAGCTTTTTACTTAACCTACGTCCAACTCCAGTCTGTCGACGTCAGAACGGAGAAATTATTTTTGGAAATGACGCTTCTCCGGAGAATGACTTTTAAATTAAATTATTATTCACTTCAACTGTTCCTTTTTGGTTCCGAGCCTTCACTCTGAACGACAAAAGAGGAAACGGATTAAAAGTCCTCCTAATTGAGATTTTAGGGATTTAGAGGAATTCAGTTCAATTAGACGACTTAAAAAGGGAACTCTCGCAACGCAGCAGATATCTTTAGAAAAGTCTTACCAAAGAAATTACCACTTCAAAAAAGAAATGAAACAACCTTATACTCAAAATTTAACCAAGCAATAATTTAAACTGAGTGGTTTATTTTCATTTTTTTGTGGTTTACACTTCGTTAGTAACATTAAAATCCTACAATCAGAAACTGGGATAGCCAAAATAAAGTAACTCAATTGTAAACATTAAGAAAAAAATTAAAAGGTCTAAACATCGATATATCCAGTTGGATTAAACCCAGTGAGGTAAGACATGTTTTTTATTAATGATGACGAGGAAATGTGTAAAGTGACCTCTCCCCCATCCTGTTGTAACCTAATATTGTGCTGGTCGAGAGGTAAAAGAGTCAGTTGAATGAGGTACAACCCGAATCCAGGCTGTTTGTATGAAAAGGCCAATAATGCAATCTTGCAATGCCAATGCATCTCTATGTCAATTTCAATCTGTTTTTTTTTATGTCTTTCATGACTAGATCGTTCATCCGATTGCGATGAAACTTTAGGGACTGGTTGGACGCATGCCCGGGAAGGTTTCTGAGTTACTAAAACTATGTTCTGGTAGATAGGATACCGGCAGTTTTTTACCCCAACAGGATATACTTTCGTCAGTGGTGTATAAAATTGGCTATATTTCGCCTCCCTCCAAGGCATAGACGTGTCTGAAAACATAATTTAAACTTTAGAAAAGTTTTTTGGGCTAAAAAATCTTATTTAAAAATAAATCCTTGAATATGCAGGTAAAATATTAAAGTTATAATTAAACATGAAATGTACCAGGATTTCGGCACGTCTATGCCTCGGTGAGAGGTGAATTGCAGCCAATTTTACACGCTGATGAAAGTATAACCTGTTTCTTTTTACACCTCTTCAACTACCCACACTAAACCGCGATTAAAATTACAGTAAGTGATTTATTAGACATTTGTCTTATGATAGTATCTACAGTATTTAGTAGGAATTATCTATACTCTACTTCAGAACTATTTTCTCAAATTTGGTTCTTCCGTCAGATTTTACGTATCTGAACTTATTTTAACATTGATTCTATTATTTTGCAGTAAGTAATAATTTTAAGTATAAAATGATTTTTCACACTTAGGGTAACCTCTTTTTTATATCTGATAAACATCTTAAAACACAATTTTTTTTTTATTGAGATGAATTATAAACTTAGGATCGATCTGCCTCAAAACACACAATGGCAAACATAATGGCTGTAAAGAACAAACCTTCCGTCACATGTACTGCTTAAAAGTGTATTTACAACAAATCTAAAAAAAAAGCAATAACATCGTTTTGGTCAGGAAACGATAAATATTATGTATTTTTCGTTTGTCCCCTTAATGCTTGACTATTACACCATTCCTCCCCTTACCAGAAAGTAAAAAAAGAAAAAGGACATCAGGAGAAAAACAAGAAAAAAATAAAAAAATAAATAAGACGGATCCTGTTCCTGGGAAGCCCCCCGGGCTTGATGTCGGTTTGATAACCTTCAGGGATAATCAACAAGTTTTGGGGACACCAACTTCGGGAAACAGAGGGCTTCAGGAAAAAAACCCGACGTCCCTTTAAAGCAAAGCACAAAGCACACTCGTGTTCCTAACTCAGGGTTGGTAAAGCCGTGTCCGCTACACCGTCCTTTCTTTAACAACTGAGAAACCAATAAAAAACTTTGCGGGTTCCCAGGGGCCACCCTCGGGCCCTAAAGGCATAAAACATTCTGCACTCTGGCTCTTCCGACCCTACCGTTTTTGGGCCCCAGAATTTTATTGCCTTCAGACTACAGCAATACCAACAGTTTTTTAGGGTCTTTCCCTTGGAGTGAGAAAAAAAACTTGCATATACCAACATCGGCGGAAGAAATACGGAAATCCGGCCGTAATTGTACAACCTTGACATATTTCTACCTTTACCTTGTGTTATTGCCACACTCATTCGTCTTTTCTCTTTTTTTATCTTGATAACATATTTCTTTAACACGTATATTTTAGATAAAACTAATGTTCTTTTATAAGAATGGTCTGTAAACCAATTTCTACCAGTGCATTGAACAACACTGTGGTAATAACTTACCTAAGGCAACAAATAAACATCTCCAACAAATTTCTAAATGATTTATAAGTTTAATCAGTACTAACAAGAAAAAGGAGATAACCTGTAAATATTAGATGTCGACTTACAAAATTGATTGAGAGTCATGAAGACTATTGCTGTTAGTTGTAGTTAAGGACAATAGAAGTAGTTCTTGCTTGATTTAACTTAAGAATATATACCTATAAAGATGAAAATTGGAAGCGAGACGTCTTCGAACTTTTATATACCAAATAATTCCCAAAGGGCGGCAGATATTCAAGTTGAAATATGGACGACTTATTAATCTTATAGGAAGGTATAATTGGTGTGAGTTTCAACGAAATATAGTTCAGAAATATATTTAGCAATAAAAGTTCATAAGTTGATATTTTCAACATTTCGGCAGACTTGAAAATTGTTGATCCTTAAATAGGTATAATTTCCGAACAATCTAATTTTTTTTTCAAATTTCTGACATTTTTAATGACAGAAAAATCAGTTAATGATGTCACACATTTATGATTTTCTGGGCATCACAATTTAAACCGAGCAACACTGATTGTTGTAAGTTTCGACTCTACCTTAACAACCTGAGAGAGTTATGCGTGACAGACACACTTCTCAAATCGTCTTAAGATTACATAAAGTGGATAATTCAGTTAAAATCTTGGTTTCGGATTTATTGGGTGAAAATAATGCCATTCCTTGGTAAGGAAAAGTAAAAAGAATATTATTTATTGATTCACATTTTAACGAGAATTTCTCGTTCTTTCATTTGGGTAAATCATATTAAATTTTCTTGAAGTACATCAAAATGTATCACTTGTTTACAAGCTGCTTCTCTAGGAATGTATATGTTTCTTCTGTTGTTTCAAATATTCTTTATTCATCCTGCTTGAATGAATGTACCCACATTTTACCTTTCTATGGATTTCCTTCCGTGGTTAAAAGGGTATTCACAAAATATAAACATTATGCATTCTAATTCTTTTATTTGCAATATTCGTTGAACTATGGAAAGAAATCCATTGTAAACTAATACACAAAAAGTGTAATACACTAATACTCTATTAGAAATAAATACCGTTTGGAAAGGTTGAATGAACCCAAGTAGAATTGATGCAAGGATAATTGAAAAAAAACCATACATTTGTTGAGAAGCAGTTAGTATATAAGTGATACATCTTGATTTACTTCAAGAAAATTCAATTAACTTAATCTTCTGTTTTTTCATAAATCATTTGCAAGAAAAAATTAAATAAGGCCAAATCTGGAAAAGAGTTGATACCAATATTTAGCAGATACAAAATTTTAAACCCGGAAAATACTGTTTTGATTCACGGTTCTTAGAAGTAGGACTTAGATATCCTTTTAAACTGTCATTTTATCTTGTAGTATCATAACTAAATCTTTTAATTTTATAAAATGGGTATATGTATAATGTTTATGACTTTTTTCGTATCTTGACACTTTGAGATAAGATATTAAATATTTTTAAATTAAGCTTTAGATTTTAAAGAGTTTATATTCTGAATAAATTGCCTCTGGGTAAGAAGAACATATCGTATTTTAAATCGTATAACCATCTTAACCGATGGTTTAATCACGTGATTCTTTTTGAGCTAAAACAATTGTTTTGTATGTGTAAGGCAATTATGTAAAAAAAAAGAACAGAATTTATTAAATAAAAACACTAGTTCCTGGTAATGTTGTTTACTGAAATCTAATATTATCTTCCACTCTGACCGATTTTAAATTAGATAAAAATTGATTTTTTGGTAAACTGATGTAAATAGGGGAAAGGCCGCATTAAAGCACTAATGTCAAGTAAACATATCCGGCTAAAGCATCTATAAATTTCCATTAAATTTAAGTAATTTCCAGGATGCGTTGTCAAGGCAACCGTTGTGTGGATAGAGGGAGCCTGTGTCTGTATGTAATAGATGACAGTGTAAGGAGTGTAGATAATGCGACTAATATCCTGTTTGTAAGTGAGAGGGAGCTTTATCATCCGACTAACACTGATTGTTGTAAGTTTCGACTCTACCTTAACAACCTGAGGGAGTTATGCGTGACAGACACAATTCTCAAATCGTCTTAAGATTACATAAAGAGGATAAAATCTTGGTTTCGGACTTTTTGGGTGAAAATAATGCCATTCCTTGGTAAGGAAAAGTAAAAAGAAATATTATTTATTGATTCACATTTTAACGAGAATTTCTCATTCTTTCATTTGGATAAAGCATATTAAATGTTCTTGAAGTACATCAAAATGTATCACTTGTTTACAAGCTGCTTCTCTAGGAATGTATGTTTTTTCTGTTCTTTCAAATATTCTTCATCCATCCTGCTAGTATGAATGTACCCTCATTCAACCTTTCTATGGATTACCTTCCATGGTCAAACGGGTATTCATCACATATATAAACTTATGCGTTCTAATTCTTTTATTTCCAATATTCGTTGGAGCATTGAAATAAATCCATTGTAAACAAATACACAGAAAGTTTAATACACTACTACTACTCCAATAGAAATAAATGCATTGGAAAGGTCAAATGAACCCAAACAGGATGGATGCAGGATATTTGAAAAAAAAACAACATATATTAGTGATACAGTTTGATGTACTTCAAGAAATTTAATTTAACTTACTATCATGTTTTTTCAAAAAGCGTTTTCAAGAAAAATTAAAGAAGACAAAATTTTGTGAAAGAGTAGATACCAATATTTAGCAGATACAAACTTTAAACCCGGAAAAGTACTGTTATGATTTAAACAGTTCTTAGATGTAGGATTTAGATATCGTTTAAACTGTCATTTTATCTTGTTATATCATAACTAAATCTTTCAATTTTATAAAATGGGTATATTTATTATTTATTTATGACTTTTTTGTATCTTGACACTTTGAGATAAGATATTAATATTTTTATATTAAGCTTTAGATTAAAAGAGTTATTTTCTGAACAAATTGCTACTTGGTAAGAAGAACATATCGTCACATTCTGTTCAATTTAACATTGCGTATTTTAAATCTTATAAAAAACCATCTTACCTGATGGCTAAATCACGTGATAAATATATATAGGTATATATATATTTTGTATATCTAAAACAACCAATGTCAAAAACATAATTTATTAAAATATAAAACTTAGTTCTCGGTAATGTTGTTTACAGAAATCTAATATTTTCTTCCACTCTGATCGATTTTAAATTAGATAAAAATTGATTTTTTCGTAAACTGATGTAAATAGGGGAAAGGCCGCATTAAAACACTAATGTCAAGTAAACATATCCGGTTAAAGCATCTATAAATTTCCATTAAATTTAAGTAATTTCCAGGATGCGTTGTCAAGGCAACCGTTGTGTGGATAGAGGGAGCCTGTGTCTGTATGTAATAGATGACAGTGTAAGGAGTGTAGATAATGCGACTAATATCCTGTTTGTAAGTGAGAGGGAGCTTTATCATCCGACTATTACCGCATTAGATATATATGATATATAGGCAAGTTATAGACGAGGGGTGGCTTAGTGCCGCAAGCCTTCGATCCCGTGGACGCTGCTTAGCTTGCCGTCGGACGCAGAGATAAATCACAGCATGGGGAGTTACTCAGGGGCTTGCTTCGACTCCACCTCTGTTTTAATTATACATTTTAATGTCACGTGGTATTAAATGCAAATAAGGGTTAAACACTGCAGTCCTAATGCCTGATACTACATTAATGTCTCTCCCCTCCTTTCAATCTTACTTGATCTTGTCTTTTAATGCAAACCACTTTCAATAAAACAAATAACTAAATGAATTTACATCAAAATTAACTTTATTAATGTGAATATAAGAGCAACACCTCCAAAAAAGGCAAAGAGACAGATCAACTATATTTTTTTTTAGAAATCAGATAAATTATCAAAATATGTTATTGCAGACTGATATTTACCTTTTTAATGGAAAATATTTATTATGTAAATTTTTATTTTAACAAAAGAAACAAAATAACAAGAGAAACATCGTATGATCTTAGTTAAACAGTGTCTTTGAGGTTGAGATAACATTTACATAAAATTATTACTATATGCATTACAAAAATGTTATTTTTTCTTTTTTTTTTACCTTGTAAAGGTAATTTCTATAACATTATTATAAGTAAAAATACGATTTGTTATGTTTTTTCTGCTAAGTGTATCATGTGTCGCATGCGAGTATAATACAATACTTAAGCGTACTCGAGTATAATACTCTTATGAGTACTGGAGTATAATACTCTTATGAGTACTGGAGTATAATACTCTTATGAGTACTGGAGTATAATAATCATAAATGTAGCTGGTCTGGCTAGAAAAATTATGTTATCCAAGATGGAAACAAGAATAGGAAAATGTATTGTTCCAAGTTATCCTTGCGGTCTGTTTCTGTGTTTTGTTTCTGCTAGCTCACTGAGTCAATTACATTTTGGCAATTAGTAAAAAGCCTATTAGAAATTGCATAATAATTTATTTTAAAAAATGTACAAAATGTAATAATAAATATGGTTGACAAAAGTAAATTACTTAGCTTAACCGTCTAACCACGGAGGATTATAAAAAAAAAACACTAAATAAATGTAAAATATAAGTAATATTTTACTTTTACCTAAATTGGACTCATTTCAAAGAAAATAGACTGTAATATCTTTGGAAAATGTTTATTTGTCATAATTTGCTGAAGTTTTATTCTTTGAGAAGGTTCCAAAAATAGTACAAGACACAACTCAGATTATACATATATAATAATAACATTTATATAATTGGAACATTTCTTAAAGGCTTTTATTTTAATAAAATATCAAAGGGCTGTCCACAATCCGCACTCTTAATTTGAATTTTTTAGGATGCTTGTTAAGCTGAAGAGATGTAAAAGAATGCAGCTTGCTGGTCCTGACATAGATTTAACAAAGACCTGTCCCTTTTTTATTGTGTTTATGAATCCTATTTTTCAACAAAGTATGAAGACGTAAAGAATCTCACCCTTAAAAAGAGAATAATGTCGTGACGTAGCATGATTAGAAGGGCCTGCGTGCAGGGATAAAGGCACCAAGTGGTTTGTTAGCTTTGATGTCGTCGAGAGTTTGCAAGGAAGCGACCCTTCGTAGTCCCTTTGTGCGTAGGACAGTCGAGTGTCACAGCTAATTATCAGGTATAGACAACCTTGTTCCCACTTTGACTTCCTGATTTTCCTTAGGGCTTCGACTTAAGCCGAAAGGATCCCTTTCTACTCCCTTCTCCTTTGACGATGACCTCAGAGAGACTTAACGTCACAAAAGAAGAACGGTGAAGAAGCTTCATCAAAGTCCGGTTGAAGACTTGGGAAGACAATGGCCAACAAGAGAAGAGGAAAATAACAAAACAAAAAACCCTCCTTCTGTGTAACTAAAGTGGTAGAACTTAGAAGGGGTTGCAGAGAAGTATGGAAGAAAACTCTTCAGGAAGGGCTACCGGTCCAAGTGAAGAAAATAAAAAAAGTAGGAAGAAGATAGAAGACACTTGAAAGAAGGGGCCGAAAGGGCTTTCCCTTCAGGTTCCGTAACCTCTTCTCCAGTTCCTCCCTTAGCCCTTGAGAGAAAGTTTGGATTTAGAAGACGCCCTTCTTTCACTCCCTACCAAGGCCACATCTTCTCTTAACCAGAAAAAAAACCTTAACCCCCGAAATAAAAACTTGAAAACAGCTCTATTTGTTTGGTTTTTTTGTAGCGCTGCTTTGCCTCACTAAGTAGAAGGGAGAGCCCTTCGAACCCTCCAAGATAAAAAAAAAATATTAATGCTTGATTCCATTAAGTTTCAAACTCGTTGTTATTTTCTTAAGACGGGGTTTAGACGTCTTCCTTTAGAAAAAATGGCGCCGCCCTTTTTTTCAAGTTGAAGTGTCTTGTATGGATGGACTTCTCTTTTATTATGCCTTGATCTTATTTACTCATTTTTTAAAACCCCATTTTCCACTTTTAATGCACCAATTACTGTTAATAGGGAGAGTTAGTAAATAAATTATGGAATTATCAAAGGCTGTGTTATATTAATTATTATTCATTTTAGCCAATCACAAGTTGTTTTGAGTAGACCAGAGGATACTTATTCAACAAAAAGTTATTTGCTTGAGTAATTTTATAAATGAATATAAGTTAGCCAATTGGTCAATCACGGATCATTTTTGTAAGTAAATTAATTCATTTTATTATTAATTTAATAAGCTGACGTTTATTTTTTTATTAAATTAAAAAAATACTAATAATTAGCAATGAAACTATAACGGGTTATGTTGGGTTCTCTTCTAAATTCGTGGGTTCTTGTGAACAATGTCAGCATTGGTGTGGGGAAAACAAAAATTCACTACCACCATAATATCTCGATACACGAATAAATTGCACATATTTCAACGAGTTAGTTACAAATACATAAAATANGCACTGAATGAAGTAATCGACAGGAGCAAGATGAGGTGGTTTGGGCATGTTGTCAGAATGGGAAACCATAGGATCCCCAAGCAGGTGTTTGAGGCAAGAATCCAAGGAAAACGGCCAAGAGGCAGGCCTCGAATGAAATGGATCGACTCAATCGAACCAGCGTTCTTGAAGAGAGGAATAGACCCAAACTCCGCCAAAACAGTGGCTTCGGACAGGAAAAGATGGCGAAAACTTTGTTCATCCTCTACACCGCAAGGTAGAAGAGGACAGGAATAAGTAAGTAAGTAAGTTATTACTACGGAATGATTAAATTTTAATCCGTAGTTATTGATAATTGTAATTTGGATTATTTAAAAAGATTTTTTTTTTTAAAATAACCTTCCAGAAAAACAAAGATTAGCATATACCCCCCCTCCACGATTTCCTTAGCCTATGTCATTTAGGAATAATGTAGCTTTCATTATCAAATGGAAGAATTTCCAGAATTGGATTAGTAGTTCCAGAGATTATCTTCTATAAATAAAGATACAAACAATTTTATCCTTCTTAAGATGTTTGAATAGATAAAACTAATAAATCCATTTAAAGATATGGTTGCTAATAGTAACAAGTGAGTGCGCATGCAGAGGATGAGCAAATATCGAAATTAATCTGAGACCAAAGACAATTACATACTATCTAAACTTCTTTAAAATTCGGACGTGCAGATTAAGATTACGGTGGTTCGAAAAAATAGACAGACACCAGACCATAAAAGTCCCCTGATGTCTGACTCAGGTTTCTTCCGAGAATATTTAAAATAAGCTGTTCATCAGACTTTCCGCAATGGTTTGAATTTCCTTCGGTAAGCTCGGAATTATTTATAACTATAAATGATAATGATAAAATAACTAACAATATTCATTTTTTCTTATATCTGAAACAGGAGATAATAACACTAAAATAGGAATAGGAGTATAATTTGAGCGATAAATACTTTTTTGATTCAATCTTTCATTATTATAATGTATTATTAATTTATCCTTTAACATCTGATATAGTTAAAACTATAAACAAAAAATGGGATATATTACGGCAACAGCTTACATTTAGCTTAATTTATTTTATCCTTTCCCTCCAATATTTAAATGCATATTCAATTCAACCACTTTCCAACCATCTATTAGTAAAGGAAAAATTATTTACAATTTCCGGTTCTTTTTTTTACTACTCAACTATACCTAAAGGGGCGTTAATTTATTAATGTATTTAATTTAAATCAGAGGCGAAGCCTGGGGCGTATATATCTTAACGAACTATAAAATCAACATAACCACACGCAATATTACGTATAGATTACAGTTACTTGATAAGGTAGTGTTGGTGCAGGGATGGAATGGGGTGCGCAGCGCAGCCGTGTGACTGACACGCGAAACAACTGCTGTATGTAAATGTATTTTTTATATGTGAGTTACTGCGCCTTGTCGTTTCGGTTTACTGCAGTTTACATCTTTATGTTCTATGCTGCTTTAACGTTCCGTCTAGATTCAAATACCTTTTTTAATGGTTACTTTTAGTATTAAAAAAAACACATTTAATCAACGGTGATAAAAATTACCCTTGAATTATAAATAATGAGCAAATTAAGACTAATACTTATAATTTAGATAACTATTGAGATACATTATTTATATTATCTTATTATATCTCTTTCAAGGCCAACAAATCAAAACAAACATTAATTTTCAAAAAAATAATTTCGAGGTGTCCTCAGGACGCTACTCGTTAAAATATAAAAGATGATATTATATAAAAGATTGATAACTATAAATTAATAATAATTATTCTCCCTAAATAAGTAGCAGAGGCTCAGGTATGGATGAAGAGTGTGCAAGACGATTTCCAGAGTCACCTTTACTACTTAAGAGTGGTGGAATCTACCAACTATTGTCTATGCCACAACAACGGGAAAGGACATACCTCTACTTTATTGCAATCCTAACTCTAGAACTCGAGAGAGCAATGATATAAATTTGGGCAGTATAATATATAGGTATACTATACACCACAAGACCCAGCTAGGTGAAAAAAAATAAAAATTAAATTAAATCATTGTTTCTTTGTAAAAACTACATTGAACTTTAAAATTTACCTACAAAATATTAATAGATATAACAAAGCAATTAAATTTTCGATGATATTAACCGTGAACTTATATTTTGAAAATTTTGTGTATTTAATCCATCATGTCATTATAATTAATAGAAATTATTTTTATTGAAAAAATAATAATGTTGAGTATTAAAAGTGTTACTATGGTTATAAAACTTATTGAAAAGTAAAGAAAGTATTAGCAATTTGTAAAAGTTTTTTGAGTGAAAAAAATATATATAAGCTGGTGTAGTCCATACTCAAACAAGTATTCAAGTCTCTCCACAAATATCAATTATACTAGGTACTTGCTTCAAACCCTCCCTCTGGCGTAATGTGAATCCTAACACATTCGGGTGAAACTCATCTGGTAGATTATAGTAGAAAATAACGCTTTAAAACACCCCAGTTTATTACATTATTTATTTTAGACTTATAAAATAACTTATTTGGTTTTCAAGAGGAAGGAAAAAGAAAGAACACGATCGAGAACAATTCATCTGATCAGTTCATTAAAATAGGTTTGGACTTAAATGATCAAAAACACTACAGTGGAGTCCGAGAGCATATTGGAAATGAAATTGTGGCGTAGGAGAGGTAGCCGCCGCAAAATGTGTAGCACAGGACATGTATTTGGTACTAATAATGACATATTCATCGATTTAAAGGTTTTAAAGTATTTGAAGAAATATATTTGAGTATTTGGTACTGATAATAACATATTAATTGTTTCAAAGCCCATAAAATATTGGAATAAAGATGCTTTTTTGTATTTGGTACACATAATCACATATCAATCGGCTCAAGGGTCTCAAAGTATTTATAGGAATAGATTTCTGTAATAATTGTTAGAGGCAATTAAAACTTATTAAGAAAAAACAACCAACGAAAATTTAATAGCAATAAAGCAGCTGTAATTTAGTTTTAGATATAAGGTTTAGTTTATAAGCAGCAACATATGCGACGACAGAAATGTTTCCAATTCACTAATATTGATATACTTATATATAATGAATAGAGTAAATACATTTGTATATTCAACTATGTCCAGCAAGGTTACAAGCTAATAACCTAAGTAGAACACATTTGTTTTCCGGTATGTTTATCTATTATTCCATCATCATGGAATATTAAAGTGTGGACCGGACAAAGTATGGTAAATCTAAAAGAGAACACCATATATCCTGTTGTGCATTGGTGCGGTATCAACAGTGAATTAGCATTGAGCTTATTACTTATAAACTCTTATTAAGGAATCATATCGGAGCGCGTGTAAGTCGCGTTTTAATATGTCAAGCGAAGCGTGTCACGGGGTACAGCTGTTTAAAACCAAAGGGAGAACTTACACCTGCCATATTCCACGTGCATTGTCCCGGTCCTTACCTTACTACCGGAGAACTTTATGCCGTCTTTACACGTTCGACTAAGCGTGTACAATCACCTGGAGTTTGCTTTGCTAGAGTACGCAATATGAACCACCTGTACTATGTGTATAAGGGTGTCCATGCTTCTATATTGTACCTTGCTAATTGAAATGCGATGGTTCAACAACCTTCAATCATTAGTTGTACCACATGTACTTAAAAAAGGTACAATCGTTCAGGCTAAAAAAAAAACTAACGTTGATGAAAAGAAAACCTTTATTTTTAACAAAAGGTTTTTCCGGTGTAAACTTTGACGTTGGATAAAACTTCTTTAAAGATGTATGTCTAACTTCTTGAAGAATCTTTTAGGTTGTTGAGCATCGTAAAGATAACTCGAAGCAACAACCAACTAAACAAACTCTTGGAGAGATAAGATAAATTCAATCATTAATGAGGGATACTGAAAGCATCTATAAGGTTGTTGAGCATCGTGAAGTTAACTCCAAGCAACAACAAACTTAACTATTTCTTGGAGTCAGGTTCTATTTATCTTATCTCTCCAAGATTGTGTAATGATAGACACTAGGAGCATCTTTAAGGTTGTTAATCATCGTGATTGACACCAAAAAAATTAATTTAGCTCCCTAAGTCTTAGTCAAATTGTAATAATGATAATACAGTCGGACCTCCATACTACAAACTCGATGGTTCTGGAAAAAAAAATTGTTGTATATAAATTTCGTTTTATAGAATTTCTTTTGCTATAGATTCACTTAGTATAGAGAATCCATGGGACATAAAAAAATTCGTTCCATAGAGATTTTTGCTGTACAGAAGTTCGTTACTAGGAGGTCCGACTGTAATTTGTTATTAAGGTTGTAAATAATCTGATCAAGTTTAAGTTATAAATTCTAGGACACGCTGACCTAAATCTGCTGCACTTATTAAGCTTTCTTTGTTTAAAGGCGGAGATACACATGCCGTCAAATTGGGGAAGTAGCTTG
>KZ651163.1:293931-305110 GCA_001010745.2 Gerris buenoi | reverse complement strand
ATATATATACATACATAGTTTATCAGTATAACAGGCTGTTGCTACAAATGTAAAACAAGACATAGATATAGATTCCCCCACCCTTCGTTTAAATGATTTTCACACTTAACTGAAAAAAATCATTTTTTTCTCTCTCCACTCGTTCTTATTTTAAGAAAATCATATTATTAAATAAGATTCCATATAAATAAACGGCTTGCCTCTCTCTCGAAAGGTCTATTTTATCTGATATATTAGTATTTTATGAAAAATTTAATTTACTTTGTCGTTATTACCGATAAAAAACACAGTGACCTCCCAGAGGATTGTACCAGGGACCTCCGAAAAAAAACAAAAACATAATTTTATAACGGGTCTGCTTAATCACCTACGAAACCCTAAAAAGTACTTGGACGCAAGTACTTCCCTGTGATTTTTATTATATATACTTCAATAGCATGTATTATAACAACCGTATACATCAAAGGCTGAATTGCCTTCATAATATGATTGAATAGGCGACCATAAAGTCACTTAGGAAGTTAAATGTAAATATGACATGAGAAAAAGAACAATAAAAAAAAAATGGGTCTAGGTTGAGTTGTATATTGACTTGGTATGTTCGAATACCGTTAAAACGGCTGCAGAGAATTGATGTGGGCTCAATGAGCTGAAAGAAGTTGACCCGTCGACTCAAGTTCAAAAAAAAAAAAAACCGGTAAAGCACACGAAGTGGAGGAAGCAGCTGCTCTTGGTTACCATGCTGACAGAGACTAACGTAAACAGTGACTTGATGACTTTTAGAGAACGTGTAATTCCCAAACTATTCTTTGGTAGAGTTCATAATGGAATTATAATCCTCCGTGAAATCATACTTTCCTTGCTTCCTCTCCTGGAGTCTTCTAGTTTCCTGCAATTAAAATGTAAAATTGAGAAACATTAGGAAATACATACATATCTCCATAAAGGCCCCCACGATCAAAAATTCTACGCAAACATGATGTTTGCGCAAACCTGATGCCGGGCAAATTTAGGTCATACTCTTCAAACATCATGTTTGCGCAAACATCAAACAGCTATACACGGTCAAAATGTTTGCAAAAACATGACGTTTGCGCAAACATTTTGACCATGTATGGGAGCCTTTAACCGAGAAAAGAGATCAATAATGTATTTTAATTAATAATTATTTTCTTCTTGTTTCAGACAGTTTGACATAAAGAATTTCTTTCGAAGAATCTTTCGACTCGTCTAAAGAAAGAGTCAAACGATGGCTTTTTAAGTGTATCCAGTCTCTATAGTATATTCCATACTGTTACATAACAAGGATGAGCTCTTATAATTTTTAACGATCCAATGCACAAAAGCAGTTTCAAAATTAAATGAGAGTGTCACAATAAATCCATTTTTTTTCTACGACTCCTCCACCCCTTTCTTTTACTTAAAATTGATACGGTCTAGTCACAGGCAGACGCAGGACTAAAGCATTTACACATTGGACACGGACGTTTCCATTCTGCGAAATATTCCCTCGGTACTTGAAATCCTTGCGGTTTAATCGCATTAAGAGTCATAAAGTTTCCATGATCTGCCGCGTGTCTGTTGAGAACTAAAGAAAATAACTTGTGGCCAACCCTATACAAGTGATACTCCGATATATATGTACATACTCCAACTCATTACTAGCACTGGTAATGCATTCGTACCTAATCAAACATGGGAAGTAGAGAAAAAACAGAATCAGAGCGGCGTAACGTTATGCTTAACATAGCCGTAGGGCACTAAGAGGGAGCGAAGCACGCGCCTCGCTTTAACTTATCTCATGGGAACCTCTAGGGTTCACTGTAAGCTCTTATATCTGTTTTGCACGAGGGGTTGGTTCAAGTAGATATTGATAAGAATAAAACAAGAGGGGCTTTACAAACCCTACATTATCATACCGAACTAACTTACGCATTCTAACGAGAACTTAACTGCACATAGAGAACATTAAAGCACTCAATACAACAAAACAAAACTTCCCCCTCCCTTTTTCCTTTATTTTTTTTTCCAGAATACTTGAGCTTAAAAGCAATAGGTTCGACCAGGAATCAACAGCAGGAGAAAACTCCCCTTTCTTTATCCTGTAGAACTTTATCTCTCTTCCGTACTAAAAAAGGGCGAATACAGAACGACAATATTTTTAACTGCTCTGCAGAAAATAATAATTCAATATATTTTATCCTTGCCCCTTCCTTTTCCCTTGTTTTTCAGCCATCAACACTTTACTTCGACTAAACGGTTTATACACATCTATATCTTTGTTAGAGTGTGCCAGTATTGGTGTAAACAGAAAATGGAGGTGATTCAATATATTGTCACCAAATTTACTGTTACAATATATATAAATATATATATATATNCAGTATAACAGGCTGTTGCTACAAATGTAAAACAAGACATAGATATAGATTCCCCCACCCTTCGTTTAAATGATTTTCACACTTAACTGAAAAAAATCATTTTTTTCTCTCTCCACTCGTTCTTATTTTAAGAAAATCATATTATTAAATAAGATTCCATATAAATAAACGGCTTGCCTCTCTCTCGAAAGGTCTATTTTATCTGATATATTAGTTGAGTTCTTATGTGTTCGCTAGATTAAATAATGTTGGAATGGTTTCTCATAGCTATAACTTTAATTTTATACTTTTTGAATAGCAATATAATAAATTATTATTTAGAGGAAAAAAAAATGGTGGAAATAGGATTACTTTCAAAAACATTTGCGTTAAAGGTAGTTACGTATATTTTGTATTTTTATGATTTGAGTGTTTGAAGTAGCACATCGAAATTAAAAATTATAAATCCATATACTCCGTAAATATAACGCAGTGTTGTTCGTTTTATGTTTTTAACGCAGTAGTGTTTTATCATGGTGTGTTCATCAATCATTTATATAATAGAGTGGTGTCCCGACGACGGTGATGGCGACTCACCTCTAAAAGATTTATAACGTTAAAATTGATGAGCTATGAGCCGGGATTGAACTAGTTACCTCCAGCACATAAAGCTTCAATTCTACCACTGAGCCATCCCACTGTAATGAATCTCATTGCATAAGACTAACTATTTAAACAGTAAATATCTATTTAAATATTTTAATTATAACTGATTACCTCTCAACTCTTTTTTTCAATCATATTTATTATTCTGCCCGTTGCCACGGGCTTAACGGCTAGTATAAATAAAATGAATTTATCAATAGGATATAGCAAATTATTCAGGATGCCACAGAATAACGATTCCTTATTTACAGAAATGATAAAAGAAACAGAAATTTTTTCACTATGAACTGGTGTCCGGAAATTCTTTTATATCGAGATAAAATTAAACGAATCCGCTGTCACCAAGGACTTTCCTGGCGCCGTACAATAAGTCCCCTTCCAGGGAAAGTTAAAAGTTGTATCATAGCAACCTTTGAAAAACAACAATGATTTTCGTAGTTGTCACTAATTAGCCTTTATTAGATAAATTAGTGTTATTTTACAAATATTGAATTAGCAGACGTGCATATGCCTTCGAAGCAGCTTACGGTGATGCTAACAAAGCAAAACGAATTCATGCAGTGTAGCATCCTCACATTTACCCCATTCATACATCATTTTCCAAGATTGGATCAGGATGTTCGAGATACTGCTCCTCAACCCCTCGCCTTCGTTTAAATGATTTTCACACTTAACTGAAAAAAAAAATCATTTTTTTCTCTCTCCACTCGTTTCTATTTTAAGAAAATCATATTATTAAATAAGATTCCATATAAATAAACGGCTTGCCTCTCTCTCGAAAGGTCTATTTTATCTGATATATTAGTTGAGTTCTTATGTGTTCGCTAGATTAAATAATGTTGGAATGGTTTCTCATAGCTATAACTTTAATTTTATACTTTTTGAATAGCAATATAATAAATTATTATTTAGAGGAAAAAAAAATGGTGGAAATAGGATTACTTTCAAAAACATTTGCGTTAAAGGTAGTTACGTATATTTTGTATTTTTATGATTTGAGTGTTTGAAGTAGCACATCGAAATTAAAAATTATAAATCCATATACTCCGTAAATATAACGCAGTGTTGTTCGTTTTATGTTTTTAACGCAGTAGTGTTTTATCATGGTGTGTTCATCAGTCCCGACGACGGTGATGGCGACTCACCTCTAAAAGATTTATAACGTTAAAATTGATGAGCTATAAGCCGGGATAGAACTAGTTACTTCCAGCACATAAAGCTTCAATTCTACCACTGAGCCATCCCACTGTAATGAATCTCATTGCATAAGACTAACTATTTAAACAGTAAATATCTATTTAATTATAACTGATTATCTCTCAACTCCTTTTTTCGACCATATTTATTTTTCTGCCCGTTGCCACGGGCTTAACGGCTAGTATAAATAAAATGAATTTATCAATAGGATATAGCAAATTATTCAGGATNCAATAATTATAATTAAATAAAAAAATAAATTATAAAACCGAAGGCAAATAATTTTAGAGTTATGACGTCACAAATTACAAAAATGAATTTTTAGAACGCGGATAAGGATCATGACCAAGGTTTTTTTCAATGTTATCAGTGACACTCCTTCTATATATAGTATTATTCTATGTTTTATATACTACGGTTTTAAATTTTCTGTCATAAATCATAAATTTGAAACCTGTCAAAATGAAGATTGTAAATATGGGACATGCCAAAACAAATAAAATAACTTTCGGATTTTTTCCGAACTAACTCCGAAAGCAAGCTAATAAAAACGTAGTAAAAAGTAAATAGTTTCTCCACAAAATTAGTATTTAATTTCTAGAACTAGCTTTTGGCTTCTCGGTCGTCATCAGTGCCGGTAAAAGATGAAAGAAAAATCCGACGTGGAGTCACATATGAGACAAAGAACGCATTTCTATGATTCTATTGACATCACTCCATTTGCGCTCTTATTCTTCTACAAAGGGTATCTTTGGACCCCGCATTTTACTCTATAAATATACTTAATATAAAATTATTATTTAATAGCCTGGACAAAAAGGACTGTCGATCTTATAATATAAAATTGAACAAGAAAATAAAAATACAAAATCGGAGGAAGAAATCTATCAGTCTCTCATAGCCTGAAATTCTGCATCCAGTCGATAATGGTTATGGACTTGATGTGTATTATTAGTGAACAATTCCTCAGGTGGTTATTATCAGTATCGCAATATTCCTAAAGGGTGCGTGCAATGGACTCTGACGACTTTATCGTATCGTATAAAGCTGAGTACGGTGATAGTCGTTCCCAGTTACCTTTAAGCCTAGTTTAGACGATTCAAGTGTACTTGGTCCAAGTGGTTGTGGAACTTTTGAAGCATGGTTTACCAGATCCAAGTATACTTGGTCCAAGTAGTGGAACTTTGATGTACCATCAAATGAGATTAGGATAGATTGTGTAAAATGTTTTTAACTCAAGATCTTAGCGTGATTATTTTTCTTTTAAGTGTTAATGATATACACTTCAATTTTACTTATTAAGTTTTAAAACTGTGATGATACATAACATATAACCTTCTTTTGAATAATACCCTCAGCATCACTCTTTGTAATTTTTAACAGATTATTCTCATAATTTGTCAGGTGGACGTCATTTTTGTTTTCATCAAATTCTACTTTGATTAAGTAAAGTTGGAGCACTTCCAATTTAACTTGGATGTCCAAATTGACTTGAACATCCAATATCCCTGTTGCAAAGTCAATTTAATGTCAAAGTAGAGTCACAGCTGACTTGGTCCATGTAAATCCGGCATATTTAACATAAAATTTGTTCTTTACGTTTTACCGACATCTAATTTATTTGTGGTAAAGAAGTTGGATTAAGTATTATAATAGTCACCAAACCTCAAGAACAAAAAAATAATTTGGTCTTCATTTAGAATTAAATAGATTACTTTGGATTTGAAAGGTAGAATAGAATTAGGAAAAAGTGCTTTGAGTTTTGAACACCTGTTTCTACATGTTAAAAAGGCAAGAAGGTGGACATTAAAAAGATAGACATTATTATCTCGAAGTAAGTCAATAATGTGGTAAGAAGTTGTCTGATTCTTGTCACAGCCGTGTTGTTTTGAATAATAATGGATGCTGGGAGGTTATTATCAAGAAAACGATCCCTCCGGTTCTTCTGGTTTCTAATAACCGGTTGAGCCTACGGCATTTTTTGAATGCCATATTGTTGAAACATTGAAAGTGAAAAAAAGGCAGAAGTGCGGCAGCACGCTAGGGGGTTTTTATAAGTTGTGTTTCTCTCCCTTACATTGAAAGGGTTGTTTTGTACCGCTTCGGTACCGGATTTGTTCTCTTAGGGTCGCGTGCGGGGCAGATGGGTGCCCACTGTACCCCCTCTGGATAGCACCACCTGGTCGGCTTTACCACCTGCCCCGCAGAGTCAAGGTGTCTGGTACGTTCTCCCCCTCGCATACCGGCCCAGGGGTACCACTAACACCTTAGGGTGAAGTTCTTCAGCAGCAACCCCGACTTTATACTTTGGACCTTAAACTCTAACACCCGTAATTAACCGGTAAAAGCTACTTCCATTTCCTTGCTTCTCCCTACCATAATATGAGGCACCGTACCAAACTCATTATCCTAACAATGTCTTATAACATTCAAAAGAGGTTCGTCCACAGAAACAGATGCACTTCCTGAAACTATATAATCTGGCCCGTGACTTATCCTTTATTCTAGAATTGCTTTTAAAACACTAGGTTCAGAATGATCCAATTTATACTGTTGAATTATAGAGGGGTTTTAATATTGTGTTTTGATCTATTAAAAAGAAAACAACGGCGCACATGCTCCTCTTATACATTATACTATAAATTGGTTCATTAGGTGTACTAAAGTATGGTTTAAACAACCGCGTTGTTAAAAGTTTCAGTAACAGAATTTAATTTTTTTTTTGAAGGTGAGCAAATTAAGCAATGTTACAGTCTTGTTTGCCCAACGTTACATTATGATTTCTGCATTTAAACTTCAGTTAAGGTATTAACTATTAAATTATTATAGCTTGTAAAGTATAATAAATGTAATTTTGTTTTGGAAACTTGTATCTTTATTTCTATTTTGTTAAATTTCAGCAATAAAAAGGAAAAGAATTTCCTGACCTACTACAGTTGAATATTAGATTATCAATTTGGAGAATGATTTCAAATCAAACCTACCCTGCCATAGGTAAATTTAAAAAAGCAACAACATGATTTTTCATGCTTAGCTCTGCAAACTGTTTCCTCATCCTCTGCCAGGTTGTATAAACATTACATTTCCATGTTTTTTCTCTCTCGATGCTTAGGTTTTGGTAAACAAGAAGCGTTTTCCACAGGTTCAGCTGTATGTTCGCTTGACGGAGCATTGCACTGGGGATTCCTACATCAGATCGATGTTCAATACACTAAAAAGCTTTCCTCCACCTCCGGTATTTTTTAACAGGCCGCCATGAGTTTGCTGATCCCGCGCATTTGTCTTTTCCAATCAAATGTAAACATTACTGTCACATTTTTTTCCTTCTTTTTTCTCATACAATTCCTCCCGAAAAAGCAATTGTCTTGTATTTGCTAACGAATAACAATATTCGGTATTGACTTCTTCATCAAGCGAAATCAAGTCACAAGGTTTTTTTTTTTTTGTTTTATCAAGAATTTTTTCGCCTACACTTGCTATATTGATTTTTTTTTTTATTCTCTATTATAAGATGTGTTTAACGTCCGTGATTTTTGACTTTCCTCCATAACCTAAGACGCAAATACATTTCTCCAAATTATGTGATAATCAATGGTGCTTATGTATGGCAAACATAATTTCAACTTACATGCGAACTCTGAATTTGGCTCTTTTAAATGAAAACTCCACGGCGCAACATGCCCACAATACCTTCGTTCTCGAAAAAATTGTTCAAATCATTCTTATATAGACTGTATTTAAATCCTATAATAACTCATTAATAAATATTTTTAAACATATTTAAAATAGTAATCAACAAGTGGTTGTTTACTTTTATTTACAATATCAGATACCACTATAACTTGATTTTTCGGGGAAAATAACTTGTATGAATAGATTCATATTTAAATAATATATATATTAGAATTAATCAAGATCGTTGAAAACTGTTTGTGAGATATATTACATCTTTCAATTTTTGGAGGGTAGCGTCCTAAAATTATTTTTTTGATTTCGCCTGAATATGATTATTATTATTATGATCCTGTATGCCAAATTTTTATCAAAATTGGACCATTATTTTAGGCTCCTAAAAACTACATTATGGACCGAAGAAAATCTTTAAAAGGTCTGTTGGGTAGTTGTAAAATTAAAAACTTTTAAGTTTCCATTAATTTATTTAAAACGATATTTCAACCCTCCTTGGGTCATTTTCAAGCTTTTCTTAATCACGAGCAATTCTCAAAAATCTATTTTCCTTTACAAATTCAAACTCCTAATCAAAATCTTCTAATGTGCCTACACATCATTGTCATTACTTAAAAACCATACTTTAAAATACAAAAACTATTTAAAAATCTTTTTTTCTTCAAAGAGAAAAAGAGTCAGAGTTAATTAAAAAAATTTTATAAAGGTATACTCCTTTATAAACAACAGTATACCTTTATAAACATTTTTTAATTAACTCTGACTCTTTTTCTCTTTGAAGAAAAAAAGATTTTTAAATAGTTTTTGTATTTTAAAGTATGGTTTTTAAGTAATGACAATGATGTGTAGGCACATTAGAAGATTTTGATTTGATAGAAGAAATTGTAAAGGAAAATATATTTTTGAGAATTGCTGCCGTGATTAAGAAAAGCTTGAAAATGACCCAAGGAGGGTTGAAATATCGCTTTAAATAAACTAATGGAAACTTAAAAGTTTTTAATTTTACAACTACCCAACAGACTTTTTAAAGATTTTCTTTGGAAACTAAAATAAGAATTGAGGGTAAATCATAATTACTACATTATGGACTTTAAAACATAAAAATCCATCAATATCTTAAAAAAGAATTTTCGCGATATCACAACTCTCTCTGTATTTATATACTACGGTTATTGTGAGAAAGTATAAGTGTAACACGCGTTAAAACTACAACTCAAAACTAATCTTGGGAGCTTAGTGTAAATTATTTGTAATTCTGGGTTAGTTTTTATCGATTTTTATGAAGGGGCTGCCAGTAAAGGCACTTCTTTAGATTGTTACTCCCCTTATAAAACAACCAGGGTGAGTAAAAATCTAAAGAAGGTGTACAGAGTAATCTTCTTTAGACTGTTAGTCCTCCTTTAAAAACAGAAGTGTGATATTCCTTTGTCCTAAAGTACATTTGACTAAACATCCCTTTGTCTTTATAGTTGTTTAGTCAAAGTCATTTCTACTCTAAAATAAAACATAGAGGAGTAACAATCTAAAGAAGTGTCGATATTTTGATAGAAATTAAAAAAAGTTAACACACGTAAAAGCCTAACAAAGTTAAAAAAGTTGGACCTCCCTATAACGAATTTTCTATACATCGAAAATCTCTTTATAACAATTTATTTTGGTTATGTCCCACGAATTCTCTTTATAAATGTGTTTATATGGAATGAAACAATTTCTCGAAAACGAACAAAATGTATAGGAATAAAGATGATGATCTAACAGCTATTCTCCATATTAAAAAAAAAAAAAAAAAAAAAAACGAAACTAAAGGGGGGTGACAATCTAACGAAGGGTTCTAGTAAACAATAGTACAAATACTTTATTTGTGTGATTTTTAGTGATTTTAACCAAAATATTCTACAACTCAGAAAAATATATATAATAAATATTCTAATATTCAGAAACTAATATTTAACTCTATCCTAGATGTCTAGCAGTCTAGCAATAAAATCATTTGGAAGGAAAATTGATATTAGGAGTCAAGTCAATAAGAAGGACAGACAGTTGGTTTATAACTGTGGAGGAAGTATGACTCAGAGTGAGATCGGAAGGAAACAGATCGGGAGGGGCTTCGTCAGTCTAAAGGAAGGAAGAGAAGTGTGGATTACTCTGGCGCGGGGACAGGACACAGAGGGGTTCCTGGATGTCCTGGTAACTCCTGGATATGTGCACTAAGTCCAGGACTAGTCATAGCCGTGGGCTACTTACTCTAGAAACGAGCACGTGTGAACCTCCTCCTAACTATCTGTTACAATATCTTCCACACTCCCTAAACCTCCTAAGGAATTAAACTATAGAGTTACTCAGAACCACTACTCAAATAGAGTTAGAACTTACACACACTCTCTTATTTCTTAAAGCACTTACTTAAAAAAGACTTTGAGATGTTTTAAGTAACTTATAAGACGTCTTTACGGGTGTTGTCAACGACTTTTGATAGAAAAATATTGTCCAAGACGACTATTAAAAATAAAGATTTCATTTTTGTTGTGGTGTTTCTCGTTCCACAATTCATTATCATTTACACAAAGATAATTTGGCACATCTTTAGATTGTTGCTCCCCTTATAAAAAAAAAAGAAGGGAATAACAATCTAAAGAAGGTGTACGGAATGATCATGTTTACACTGTTACTCCCTTTTTAAAACCAGAAGTCAGATATTCCTTGGGCCCTCAAAATCCCTTTCTATTTATAGATATTAGGTCAAAGTCATTTATATTCCAAAAACAACTTACTGGAGTAAAACCTAAAGAAATTAATAAAAGTTAATACAAATAGAAAATGGAGTTGAACCTCTTTATAACGAACTTATATATATAACGAAAACCTCCATATAACGAATGAACCATATAATGAAAAACTCCATAATATGTTTATATCCTACGAATTCTCTACATAAAAGTGTTTCTATAGAACGAAAAAAAAATACTAAAAAGAACAAAATTCATTTAAATGAGGATAAAGATCTAACAGAAATACTTTCTGTGAATTAATATTGTCTTTGTTTTTGCATTTCTTTATTTTTTACTACGTTTTTATTAACTTGGTTTCTTGTTTGTATGTTTGTTTGTTTGTTTGTCCGGTACAAATCTTGCAATCGAATTTTAACTAACATCCCGAGTAGCTAGACATTTGAAACTTTCAGAACAGCTCAGAACACGATGACAATGCATTATTTTAATGCTTTTAGTAATTTTTCAGCAGAATTTAATTCGTTTTCAGCAAATTTGCTG
>KZ651163.1:282626-293622 GCA_001010745.2 Gerris buenoi | reverse complement strand
AAAATCACAGGGAAGTACTTAGTCCAAGTACTTTTTAGGGTTTTGTAGATGAGTAAGCATACCCATTATGTAAATTATGATTTCTTGTCTTCAATCTAAAAGTCCCGGGTTCGATCCCCCGGGGGGTCACAATGTTTTTTATCAGTAATAAACCAATAAGGAACGCAAAATTTAAAAAAGCAAATATATATTTGTGTCCTACTCTTCAGCAGCTTTCATTTGATACCCAACTCAAAATTATAAAAAATAAAAATTTTAGGCGCACCTCACTTTTTCGCTCCCAAAATTAAATTTTTAACTTTTGTGTATATGTCCTGTGTTTGGGCCCGGAAGTTACGCCAGTGTTTTAAATTTCCGCATTTTAGCTAAAATGCTATTCGGGCGCTATGAGCCAAAGAGCGACGGACAGATGGACACATCACCCTCTGCATAAGGGTTTTGAGAAGTATCTACAAAACCCTAAAAAGAATAAGTAAACCAAGTAAATAAAAAATGAATTAATTGAATTAAAAAACGTAGTATATAAAAAGTTCTTTTTNAAAAAAAAAAAAAAAAAAAAAAAAAAAAAAAAAAAAAAAAAAAAAAACTAAAGGGGAGTGACAATCTAACGAAGGGTTCTAGTAAACAATAGTACAAATACTTTATTTGTGTGATTTTTAGTGATTTTAACCAAAATATTCTACAACTCAGAAAAATATATATAATAAATATTCTAAAAAAAAAAAACTAAAGGGGAGTGACAATCTAACGAAGGGTTCTAGTAAACAATAGTACAAATACTTTATTTGTGTGATTTTTAGTGATTTTAACCAAAATATTCTACAACTCAGAAAAATATATATAATAAATATTCTAATATTCAGAAACTAATATTTAACTCTATCCTAGATGTCTAGCAGTCTAGCAATAAAATCATTTGGAAGGAAAATTGATATTAGGAGTCAAGTCAATAAGAAGGACAGACAGTTGGTTTATAACTGTGGAGGAAGTATGACTCAGAGTGAGATCGGAAGGAAACAGATCGGGAGGGGCTTCGTCAGTCTAAAGGAAGGAAGAGAAGTGTGGATTACTCTGGCGCGGGGACAGGACACAGAGGGGTTCCTGGATGTCCTGGTAACTCCTGGATATGTGCACTAAGTCCAGGACTAGTCATAGCCGTGGGCTACTTACTCTAGAAACGAGCACGTGTGAACCTCCTCCTAACTATCTGTTACACTAACTTCCACACTCCCTAAACCTCCTCAGGAATGAAACTATAGAGTTTCTCAGAACCACCACACAAATAGAGTTACAACTTACATACACTCTCTTATTTCTTAAAGCACTTACTTAAAAAAGACTTTGAGATGTTTTAAGTAACTTATAAGACGTCTTTACGGGTGTTGTCAAGGACTTTTGATAGAAAAATATTGTCCAAGACGACTATTAAAAATAAAGATTTCATTTTTGTTGTGGTGTTTCTCGTTCCACAATTCATTATCATTTACACAAAGATAATTTGGCACATCTTTAGATTGTTGCTCCCCTTATAAAAAAAAAAGAAGGGAATAACAATCTAAAGAAGGTGTACGGAATGATCATGTTTACACTGTTACTCCCTTTTTAAAACCAGAAGTCAGATATTCCTTGGGCCCTCAAAATCCCTTTCTATTTATAGATATTAGGTCAAAGTCATTTATATTCCAAAAACAACTTACTGGAGTAAAACCTAAAGAAATTAATAAAAGTTAATACAAATAGAAAATGGAGTTGAACCTCTTTATAACGAACTTATATATATAACGAAAACCTCCATATAACGAATGAACCATATAATGAAAAACTCCATAATATGTTTATATCCTACGAATTCTCTACATAAAAGTGTTTCTATAGAACGAAAAAAAAATACTAAAAAGAACAAAATTCATTTAAATGAGGATAAAGATCTAACAGAAATACTTTCTGTGAATTAATATTGTCTTTGTTTTTGCATTTCTTTATTTTTTACTACGTTTTTATTAACTTGGTTTCTTGTTTGTATGTTTGTTTGTTTGTTTGTCCGGTACAAATCTTGCAATCGAATTTTAACTAACATCCCGAGTAGCTAGACATTTGAAACTTTCAGAACAGCTCAGAACACGATGACAATGCATTATTTTAATGCTTTTAGTAATTTTTCAGCAGAATTTAATTCGTTTTCAGCAAATTTGCTGCATGGAAAGTTAGTTCGGAAAAAATCCGCATGTTATTTTATTTGTTTTGTCATATCCCCAATATTTACAATCCTTCATTTTGACAGCTTTCAAAATTAAGATTTTTTTGAGAGGTAAACATTGAATAACAGCAAAAAAGAATAAGTAAACCAAGTAAATAAAAAATGAATTAATTGAATTAAAAAACGTAGTATATAAAAAGTTCTTTTTATCTTGTAATTATATCAGTTTTAGAAGTTTCATGTTCTAGCATTATAATAAGTTTGAGTATTATACCTTCAAGTTTAAATGGAATTGGAATCATCTTTGCACAGTATAGATATTTATCATAGAAAGCTTCGCGACGCGAGCCAGCTATGCTAGACATGTCTACATATTTCCGTTCTGTTATATATAATGAATGGAGGTAGCCACAATGAACGCGACGCTACGCTACGTCTGCGATGCATCTTAATTATATTTTGGCAATTCCATTTGAACGGATTTCTTGGTGACATCCAAGAGCAACGGACTTGCACAGACTGCTACTACCCCCTGCAACTCTACAAAAAACAACGAACATAGAGATTCCTCAAACATGCCTCAAGGAGTTTTCAGGTGATATAGTCGCTCTGAAGTGCAATCTATTTTTTTTCCATATCACTATGAAGAAGATGGAGAAGAAATTTAACATCTCTTCATCTTGTTTAAGATCCTCCATCAAGTGATGGAATTTCCCAAATTGGTTTCTTTTGCTGTTCATTGCATGCACCCACTTTATTTCCTATTTTTGCTCACATAAAGTAAATAACAGCAATAGCTCTTCATCAGAGCTACTGTGGTCCTTCCTTCTTAACATGATGAACGAAACAAAAAAAACATCGCTTTCTGTAAGGCCACCCCACCTAAATATACCTAGCGTAGCTCACATAGCTTCGCAGACGTAGCATAGCTAGCGTAACTTTCGGTACTTCTTTAGATTGTTACTCACTTACGTTTTTTTTTAGAATATAAATGACTTGGAATAAATAACTATTAAAACAAAGGGATTTAGTCTGCACTTTGGGACAAAGTAATATCATACTTCTGTTTTTATAAGGGGACTAGCAGTCTAAAGAAGTGCCGAACTTTCCATGCGGCCGGGTATTTATTCTCAGTTTACAATTAGTTTTGAACGTTTATTAAGCTCTTAACTTTTTACAGCGTTATCTACTCAACAATACGAATGTCTAAAAGAAAATCTTCTTTTGAGAAAAATGCATTTTATCCAATGCGTAGGTAAAAGAATGAAGAACAAAAAAAAGTATGCAGTAAATATGAAATTGCTCCGAGTTCAGTATCAACAATTTTGAAAAACCGGGATTCAATATTTTAAACGAACGAAACAAATGGAGATTTTAAGTATGAAGAAGTAGATTAAGCAGTTCTAAAATGGATGATAAAGTACGGGCAGAAATCTCCCTCTTTCATGACCTCTCATTTTGTCTCTAAAAAAAAAATCTATATAACAAAATTTCTATATTGCGTTATTTGCGATTTTTTTTATGAAACCTTCAACTTCATTTAGTAGAGGTCCGGTAGACTGTATTGCCCCATAACATTTCTATATTTTTGGGTTAAATACCACCTGCCACAAATTTAGACCCTGCAAGATATTTAACTCAACTTATATTATGATCTTTTTACAACATGTTGTTGCTTTAATCTATTAAAGTTTTCAACTTACATACACTCTCTTATTTCTTAAAGCACTTACTTAAAAAAGACTTTGGTATTTTTTAACAGGCCGCCATGAGTTTGCTGATCCCGCGCATTTGTCTTTTCCAATCAAATGTAAACATTACTGTCACATTTTTTTCCTTCTTTTTTCTCATACAATTCCTCCCGAAAAAGCAATTGTCTTGTATTTGCTAACGAATAACAATATTCGGTATTGACTTCTTCATCAAGCGAAATCAAGTCACAAGGTTTTTTTTTTGTTTTATCAAGAATTTTTTCGCCTACACTTGCTATATTGATTTTTTTTTTTATTCTCTATTATAAGATGTGTTTAACGTCCGTGATTTTTGACTTTCCTCCATAACCTAAGACGCAAATACATTTCTCCAAATTATGTGATAATCAATGGTGCTCATGTATGGCAAACATAATTTCAACTTACATGCGAACTCTGAATTTGGCTCTTTTAAATGAAAACTCCACGGCGCAACATGCCCACAATACCTTCGTTCTCGAAAAAATTGTTCAAATCATTCTTATATAGACTGTATTTAAATCCTATAATAACTCATTAATAAATATTTTTAAACATATTTAAAATAGTAATCAACAAGTGGTTGTTTACTTTTATTTACAATATCAGATACCACTATAACTTGATTTTTCGGGGAAAATAACTTGTATGAATAGATTCAAATTTAAATAATATATATATTAGAATTAATCAAGATCGTTGAAAACTGTTTGTGAGATATATTATATCTTACAATTTTTGGAGGGTAGCGTCCTAAAATTATTTTTTTGATTTTGCCTGAATATGATTATTATTATTATGATCCTGTATGCCAAATTTTTATCAAAATTGGACCATTATTTTAGGCTCCTAAAAACTACATTATGGACCGAAGAAAATCTTTAAAAGGTCTGTTGGGTAGTTGTAAAATTAAAAACTTTTAAGTTTCCATTAATTTATTTAAAACGATATTTCAACCCGANAAAAAAAAAAAAAAAAAAAAAAAAAAAAAAAAAAAAAAAAAAAAAAAAAAAAACTTTTTGAACTCAAAGGACCTTAAACGAGTAAATTCAACAAAATCTCAAAATAAAAAATTCTCGCTATCACAATACTTTCTCTTTATATGAGATTGTAAATAGTATTACTTGAGAGACAGCCTCTTTCAAATTCTGAATGTAATGCTTGATTTACCCTAGTCGTCCTTTCCAGAGATTGTAGTGTAGGTCCCAAGGTTTGGTCTCTAATACTAAGAATCATCTTCAGGGTATTTATATCTATTGATAACTTGGATGATGTATATTTAATAACTGAACTCCGTTATTTTTCTATGTTATCATTCGTAAATATAGGATAGAGAGAGAGATTAGGATTAAGGGTCAGCTTTGTGTATGATATAAAATATAATCCTGGAAGATAATTTGTATTGATTGTGTCTTATGACTAATATCTAATAGACGGAAAAGTAGAAGGGTCAATATCTTTTTTTTAATTTAATTTTGAGAATACATAACATGATAAAATTGTACTACACCAATTATTAAATAAAGACAAGTAAGGTACGCTTCACGTAAGTACGTGAGGCGATTATCGCCGGTTTCTGTACGATTTAGTTAAAATTATCAGGTGTAATAGTTGCATATTCTTTTTCTACACTTCAGGACCTTTAAATTGATGTATAACATGTCATGCTGGAGACTAAAAACTTTTTTTAGCCGCCCGCCATCTTGAAAATATTACGTGTGTTATTTTAACAATTCCATATTCTTTTTCTACACTTTAAAACCTTTAAATTGATGTATAACATGTCATGCTGCAGACTAAAAACTTTTTTTAGCCGCCCGCCATCTTGAAAATATTACGTGTGTTATTTNATATATATATAAATATATAAAATTTATACTTTCTCATTTACGAGGCTAAGTAGGTACCTGCATTTAATTATTATTCACAGTTTTATCAAAATTTGTCGTACAAATAACTTCTCCTCAGCGGTAAATCGAACCCAACCCCTCCTTTTTAGAAAATAACATAAAGCTATTTTCTCCGGAACGATTTTTTTCCCGGAAAGCGGCTTATATCGTTAGATTCGTATTTAAATGGACTACATTTTAGAATTTTTAATAAAAATCGTCGGAACCGTTTTTTAGAAATAATTTGTTTCATGTAACAGAGTTTTTGGGCGGTAGCGCTCCCAAATCTGGAGCTTAAAATTCATTTCCCGATATCGCCTCGGGTATGATTTTTCTNAATTATCAATTGTCTCCATGATTTCCATTTTTGAACGTATATTCATAATAGTATCTTCTAGGGAGTTGTATGGGGTAGATTAAGAACAAAAGAGTTATACCCCCTCCCCCTCCTCTCATCCCTATTTAGTGGAACGTTAATCGTCTCAGCCATTTGTCTCCTGACAGTGCAACAATGCTAAATTCCTCGATCTACTTCAGGTCGTACGGTTCGATGAAGTGGGATTGTATGTTCTTCAATTTAGGACACGTCACAAGATTGGACTGACGCAATCTTAAACACAATTTAGAAATGTTGAGTTTGGTGTTTCTGCAAAAATCGCAAAGTTGTGGAAGAACAAGCCACAACTGGTTTCTGGGTTAACCAAGTTTCGGATTGGAGTTACAAAATATGAATGCGGATGATCTAATAAGGTCTCATGGATTGAATAGTAGTGGGTTATTGGTGGATCTCGATTTTATTCACGTTGGTCTAATTTTGGAAGGTAAGGTTGGACATGGAGAAGAGAGCAGCAAATTTTCTTACACTCGTCGATCATGTGGTTAAGAGTTACATAATTTGGTGCTAACTCTCACAATTAAACTGTAGGTCCAAGCTGGCTTATACATTTCAACCTTTCGTACGTGAAATAATAACCTACGATCCAAAATACAAATTAACATCTTTTGTTCATCGCATGAATGCCCTATGTGCATTGCATCGGATTGAGGAATATGGACTTGGTTAAGGATGATCGCAGAAAAAAGTTGAGGCGTCCGGTTCAGCGGTCTAATAAAAAGAAAATGAAAAAGACGACAAGAGAAGAAAAAAGAAAAAAAAAATCCTCAATAATCATCGGACTGTGAAAATCAATTAATAATTGATATAAAGGAATTAGTAATTATTAATTAAACTCTGAATAAGAAACTGTTAACTCATAATAGAGTGAAGCCAACAGAGCAAAAAAAAGAATGAAGCTATACCTATATTAATAATTATTTTGCTAAACGTAGAACAAGAAACTTACCTAAATTTTTAACTTGACTTTTATCAAATCAAATTTATTAGTTATTTAATAATCAATATTGAAATAGAAGAAAAGAACATATCGACTTTGGTAACTAAAGAATTAATTTAATGAATAATTAAATTATTTTTTGTAATGCTTGAATAAATGAAAAGAGAATATAGCAGTTTTAAAATGACATAAATTAATCGAAGGATGGACAAGCGTGAAGCTTCAAACGGATAATTATATTTAGAAAACGTTTTATTACAGTTTCTCTTACCTACCTTTTTTTTCTTATCAATTATTTTGTTAATTATTCAGGAAAATTCAAAACGATTCTTTTTTTTTCTTTTTTTAATTCGAAGGTGGCGATTTTCTACTTTTTTTCTTTTATTCAATTATATCTTATGGTGATAATTTAAGGGGATCCATAATGGATGAGTGTGAAGAGAGCAAATGTCCCTAACACTGAACGAAGTTGGTATTAATCGAATACTGCAAGCGGGGTAAGTAGAATAATTTTGAATTTCTTACAGTTAAGCTTACTTAAAAAAAAATGAATAAAATGTAGATGAAGTACTGTGTTTATTACCTTGTAATTTGTTTTTAATGAAATAAACAATGAATATTCAATCATTGTATGACTGTCACCATAAATATTTAATGCTTAAAAATTCACATCAACAATGTCTTTGCACCAATTACTTTAAATTATTACCACACTAAATAGTTTTTTAAAAATTTATAACTGCTAATAATTCCTTTTTTCAGGTTTTTTTGCGACGCTTTTTTCAGTAAATGATAGGCTGCTATAATAATGATTAAATAATTGATAATAACGAATGTATGATTATGCTTAACTTAGTAGTCATAACCCGCCTGAATTAAGAATTAGGCATTAGGTATTTGGAATTTTTTTTTTTTTACAATAAAATTATTACTGTTAAGGTCGAAATACGCGGCGACACTTATGTTGCTAGATTGAGTGTCGCAGTGGAGACACCGCCGAGAGTGGACGCTAGACCACCCCCACTCCGGTCTAGCTAGTTGCACACTCGGTGTTTGTTTTTCTTGAGTAGACAAGACACCTGTCATGTCAATTTGCTCTCGCACTCGGTCTAGGCTAGTTTCAGCTAGTTGAAACCTTTTCTAGAGCAAGCATGATCAATACCTCAGCCGTGCAACGCGTGTGGACGACGGAGGAGACGTAGATTATTAGACAAACGGGACACCGTGCAGACAGTTCGGACACTGATCTAGGAACTTTATTCAAGGTCACACTCCGAGAGCACTCTCGGACACCAATCTAGCCAAATTTTGGCTCTCCGTGTAGACAGATCGGACACCGCTCTCGCTAGACTCTCTCGCTCTAAGTGTCGCCGTGTATTTCGGCCTTTATATTTAGCTGTTCAGCGTATAAGTTCCAAAAAAATCTCGGTAAAAAAAAAAACCTAAATAGCAATAAATAGTCCTATATAGGGTGTCACAGAATATCTATACCTAATATTCAGAAAAAATGGAGGGCACTTAAATAGATATTTTTCATTAATAATATTGTGTCAGGAAATTCTTTAGCATCGAGATGAAATGAAATAAATCCGATGTCTCCCAGGACTTTCCCGGCGGTGTACAATACTTCCCTTTCTCTGGAATGTTAAAAGTTGAATCATAGAAACCTTTGAAAAGCAGAAAGTATTTTCGAAGTTATCATTCTAGGTGTGCCACAAATTAGTGTTTGATAGAAAATGCATTTACAAATATTGAATAGCGCAGACATGAATATTGCCTACGGAGCTTTATGGTAATACGCTAACGAAGCAAGGCTAATTTATGTAGAGAAGCATCTCTTCACATTCCCTGCCATAAATCAGTTTCAGGATTGTTAATCCAGACAGCGAGTTACTGGTGAATTACAAGAAAAGATAATAGATTCAGGAGCCTATCGAACTATCGTACTGTCCCTAAATGTTGACTTTGAGGACCAAGTTCTGCAACAATTTGAAAATAACCCGAAAACAAGCACTTGTGTCATTGATCCGTCCAAGCCACACATCTGTATGGAGGGTATTTAAGGAATACCACAAGCATCCATTTCTAATTCAAAAATTACCATAGTTAGTTCCAGATTCTATAGGTGATTATCCTAATCGAGTTCCGTTTGCTGAATCGACATGAATAGATTTATAGTTTATCTTGACACCGAGAAATTTACGGACTCTTTCAATTTTTAAAATTATAGGAATAGTCAATCTGTGATTCTCTGTATTTGAAACAGAAAGCTACGAATTTCTTCATTGAGATAATCCATATAAAATTAATGACGAAGTATACGGGATTCCTCTTGCATCCAGCACGGAACTAAAACAAGCCCCGTGTCGTACGACCAAGTTGGACCGTAAATGGCTGGTTTTACGTAGCTCATTTGGGCAAATCTTTAGATGGTTACTTCCTTTATAAAAATAACAGAGGGGAGTAATAATATAAAGAAAGTGTACGGAATGATCTTCTTCAGACTGTTACTCCCCTTAAAAAACAGAAGTGTGATATTCCTTTGTCCCAAAGTACATTGGACTAAACATACCTTCGTCTTAATGCATACGTATTTAGTCTACATCATTTATATTCTGAAAACACATAGCGGAAAAAACAAATATCTAAAGAAGTACCCTTAAATTTGTATACTTTGTGGTAATTAATTGACATTGTGTCTGTCCCGAGAGAGACTTTATCATCCATCTTTTAATAAAGACAACTGATCCAGATTCAATTCGTACGATCAGTTCTGTTTAGACATACCTATAAGAGATAACGGGATGTAGGAAGTAGACTGGGTTGGTATGTAGGTCTAAGGTTATAAAAAGAATTATCATAGACAACATATGTGGAAGGCATGTGACACATAGTAACATATTTGGGGTTCCCTTTAGATGTGTAACAGGACTGAGGTGAGATCTCTAACGTTAACATACATCCTCTACTTTAGAGTGATTAACCCTAAGCATTTGAACCATCTTTGTCGCACTGTATCACTAATATTGTGCTAGATCTAGGCGGTTTTCTTTAAAAATATCATTCTTGAAGTCGGAGATAGGGGAAAGAGGTGTAGGAGGTCCGAGGTAACTTAATTTTTCGAATGGTAACGTAATTTCCCAAGACTCACTAATCCATAAGCTTTGAAGGGTACTTCTTTAGATTGTTACTCCCCAATGTGTTTTTAGAATATAAATGGCTAACTAAAAAAAACTTTTAAGACAAACGAATGTTTATTCCAATGTAATTTGGGACAATGGAATATCAACTTCCATTTTTATAAGGGGAGTAACAGACTAAAGAGGAACATATTATACACCTTCTAGATTGTTACTTCCTTCTGCTTTCTTTATTTAGGGGAGTAACAATCAATAGAACTGCCTTTTGAAGTATCCTAGCTACATGATTTATTATTGTTTTAAGTGAGGTGACATCAAATTCATTAGATAGGTAATATAAGATGAATGGAATTGTTCTTTTATTAATCGTATTACAAATCGAACGAATTAACCAATTTAAGGAAACCTAGGGATGGGTGACCAAAATATTAGTAGGCTTAGGCTATTTTGTTTTTTAATTATCAAGTATTATAAACTATCAAGCCCGTATGAAATATTTGGGTGAAAAAGTTAAATAAAGTTTAAATATAACATAATGTATCAATGTGTAATGGTCTAGACAAGAAGAGCTAAAATGTATTATTAAGTTATCCATTTAAACAATAACCTACTCAACCAAATCCGAAAAATTAAAGAAAACAGTTATTTTCAATTTATCCTAAGAAAAAATAAACATAACAATATACACTCCATAACAATTATTAAT
>KZ651163.1:225602-240260 GCA_001010745.2 Gerris buenoi | reverse complement strand
TTTTTTTATTATTTGTTTCCTGTTGAAGTTATAAATAGGAGATTTTTTACTTTATTTTTTTTATTTATTTTTTTTTTTTTAACAAAAATTATTTATTTCCTCAGCTTTAAAAGTCATTAAGATATAATCTTGTTAAATAAAGTGAGTGCGTTCATTGTTAGAAACGTTAATTTATTCATTCATTAGTTTAATACATCCAAGAGAGTTAGATAAAAAAACACAGACAAAAAAAATTGGTCCGGGACAACTCAGACAAACTTTCTCATATTCACGAGTTCAAAATATACGAGTACTTAACCCAGTTTTTTCCATTTACTATTATTTTTCGCGTTTTCGTAAATTCATTTAATTATAATTGTACATTTTATCAAAATGTATCATAAAAATAACTTCTCCTCGGTAGGGAATCGTCGGTTGGGAACCCAGTCTCTCTCCGTCCACGTTGAATATTTACTATTACATATTTAATTTGATTTATATATACTATTACTATACTATTACTTATGAATATTATTTACTATTTTCTCAGGAACTAGATTTTCCCCGGGAAAACGGCTTATATCGTTAGATTTAAAATTTAAGTGGACAACATTTTAGAATTTAAAAAAAAAAAAAAAAAATCGTCGGAACCATTGTGCCAAAATAATATTTTTTACGGTATTAAAAGTTTTTAGGGTTAGCGCCCACAAATTCAAAGCTAAATTTCATTTCTCGATTTCGAGGAATAATTTGTGTTGAACATGTATGCAATATTTCGTCAAAATCGGTCCAGTTGTTTAGGCTCCTCGCGTCTGCACAGATGACAGAAAGGCATTTTAATGACAACTTTTTTGGCCTTAGGGGACCTCAAAACGTGTAAATCCATCATAATCGCAATTCCGCGCCATAACAATACTTTCTCTTTATATGAGAAATTAAAAAGAGAGCCAAATTACCTTAATAAGGGTCAGTTATTGTATAATTTTGATACATCGACATATTTTCGCTTTTACTTTTAACAATTTAATGCGTTTAACTATTTCCAGATCTTCTGCTTTTCTTTTCAAGTCTGATTCTCACATCTCTTGATATTTTTGTTTTCACTTTGAAAGTAGTCAACCAAATAAGGTAGTTTTTGATTTGTGCAGAATGAACATTTGTAAAATACACTTTTTTTTATTTTTAGGTTTTATAAATCAAGATATTTGTTCACCGTGGAATTGATACAACAAATATTAGTAGTTTAGCAGGCTCCCTAAAACTTTATTATGGCATTTTCAATAAGTATTAGTCTTAGGAAATAAATTTGCCGTCCTCGTAGTAAATTGAGACTGGAAATAATTTATAGTATTCTACCATTCGAAACACTGAGGAAGCTCAGGTTCTCTGGGAGAAAGCCTTGTAAAATAAAAGAAATTAACAACGGACTTTTATTCCAATCAACGCCTACACTGTTTTAGTTTCTACTTTCAAGTCCACCTATGAAAACCTTCAACTGGAAATAAATGTTCCAAAAAATACATTTTAAATAATTAAATTGTGCGACAAAAAAAGCTAAACTAATGACACAGTTAGTCATAGCATTTTACTGCTTTTAAATGAGGGCATCAAAGTCGGAGTAGAAACTAAAGTAAATGTTAGAAGAACATAGAGTATTATCAGCTGTTTTCTAACAGGATTAAACCCTGCATGATGAGGGTTTTAAAAGAAGGTTAAAGGTGTTGAACTGTGTACCGGTGTGTTCAACATGTACCCTTAGCCTCATCCTGTCAAAAGTTCAACGACTCCTAGTGATCTAGGTCTTAGACCCTAGGGTTTGGTTCAGGAAGGAAAGTAGTAGTTTTTTTGCGTTACCAGACCCTGTTGAATCCGGTGAGCGGGGGAGGTTGTCAGGCACCTGGGAGATGAAGATCCTAGGATGCCACGTGCCCGCCTCACCGCACCATTACCTCCTGCACCTCACTAGATAGGAGGGTGTTTTTTTTCTCCCTCATCCTTCTTCAGAAGGTCCTTAAAGCAATATAAGATGCCGAGGGAAGGATGAGAAGAAACCTTGCACACTCATCCTTCCTATTAATTTCCTCTCCCCTTTTAAACTCACATATATATACTACGTGGTCTGCGTGTAGCCGTGCGTGGTTACCCTTGAGGGCATCCTTCTGCCAGGCCAAATAAAAAAAAAAAAGTCATCCTGACGTCTCAAAAAAAATGAAACCTAACAGTGCTCTTACTCATATGTTTAGAATGCCTGTGGCGATCGTAGTTTCAGCAGAGAGTATAATCTTATGTAAAAAAGTGAATGATCAACAGTTGTTGATCATTGATGTAGATCATGATGTACTCTACATTTCCAACATATTCCTAAGAGTGCTCTCTTACTAATAATGTTTAGAACGGCTGTGATGATCGCATTTTCAGCAGAGAGTGTAATCTTATGTAAAAAAAAAAGTAATATCACAACAACTGTTGATCATTATGAAGCACTCTATATTACCTACGTGTACCTAACAGTGCTCTTATCTTTAACATGCCTGAGGCGATTACAGTTTCAGCAGAGAGTATAATCTTATGTAAAAAAAAGTGACTGTACAAGAACAAAGCAAATGTTTAATTTTAATATTTAATTACAGATCGAATTAATCTATGACTAGAAATTAAAAGTTCTAAAAATAAACTAACCATTAGGCTCTTTGTGAAAACCAAAAGATAAAAAAATAACCCTCATAGTTTCGTTTCTGGACCGTCTGTCTCTCAGTATGGTTCTATTAAATTTTAAACTATAAGAGACAAAACCAGAAAACTTAGCAGCATTAAAGACTTCTTGATGAACACACAGAAAATAAATATAGCGAACTCAAATTATAAGCCGTTTAAATTCAAAATAGCGGATAATTCACGTCACAATTTTTATTTTTTAATTTTGTGTTGGTATCAGAAGAAAGGTATAAAGAGTAGATTACAAAGATATTATAACAATTGTGGAAATTGTTTAATTTTTCACGCTATTTTACTAAAAAGTACCGGTGTGGAAATCCCACACATGACTTCGATGAAATGTTGCTGTGCCAATACGTGACCAAGAGAGAACTCTGTATAAACTACATCGTTACAAACAGCTAATATTGATTATAGTTTTGCAACAAAAATAATAATGATAAACACAATAAAAACATGTCTCTATTTAAGGTAGAAGGGATGGTCCTACGACAAAAAGTCAAAGGACCAAAGTTGTAAATCTTTTAAAAATCAGTTTTAAAACCACTGGTGCTATCCGCTTTTCAATTCGACTTACAGTTTACCCGCAATTTGGTTCCGAAAAATCCCTTGAAAAAAAAAACCAACTAAAATGCCAATATCTCCCAAACCGCTTTCCGATTGTGCTCAAAAAGTATAGGTACAATCTATTATATAGGGCACATATATACCCCAAAGGAAATTGAAATAAAATAAAGCCTACTGAAGTTATCGACCGATTTCGTGCTTAAGTGACTGTAGCTCCGACACGACGTGAGCTACGATGATGTGGTTTGCACCATCTGTTTTGCCGACAAAAGTTCTAAAACATGCCGCAAGCCGCATCTCAATAGGGTGTCCTTGAAGCGATGTTATGGAGGTTTAAAGTTCCGAACGAACGTACGTACATACATAATTACGTACGCACAGACATGTATGTATATTAAACAAATTTTAATGCTATCCCCGGGTTCTTAAGACCCCTCCTTCACAAAGAAAATGTTCAAAATACCAAAGAAACCCTTTTTACGTGAGACATCACGCGCTACCATTTTATTTAAATTTAAGATAATTTTTTTTAATTAAGGTTACTTTTCTTAATACGGCAATTACAAAGGTTACAACCAATTTGTTACAATTATACTCGTAGATAAAATGTTACCAAATTTTTAGCTAAATAATAAAACTATTAATCTACATAGAAGTCTAATAAATTTAGATGTATGTCATTAAGAAATAAAAACTTCAATCGGAATTTTTAAAATAAAATAGGAAAAAAAAAAATACAATTCTGAAAGAGAAAATAGGAGCAGTTGTTGATCCTTGTTCTGTGCTGAACCTGACAGGACACTGTTAGGATCTTCCTTCAACAAGTATTATATTCCTTTTTAAACACAGCTACACACACACACCTAACTATACAATACAGGGAGGAAAAAAACGCTTCAATAACACACAAACACAGAGACAAACTCATCCTTAATCTACTCCACATCCTGACCTCCTACATCCTTGATACTTACACGGAATCCTTAGTACACACAGACACACAACAACACAAAAAAACCCTTCATTTACTTTCGATTTTTTTTTGTACAATTTTCAAATAATGGTTGCATCACCTTTCTCTTTTTAAAAAAATAAGATACTTTTTTTTCTCCTGAAATTTATAATCTTTGTCCTTTTTTTTGCCGGTCCTCCCACGAGAGCAACACGCGTCTAGTGAAAACATATTTACAGTTAGGTCAAAAACCTTATGTCCCTTTTTTTGTGTTATTTCTCCGCACCTTTAAGGTTAACTTCCTAGTCCTAATCTTCAGATCATATGCACTTGGATGGATGAGAGGAAAAAACCCAAACGGTACTTTAGATATTTCAACTACTTAAAAATCCTACTTAACTATTATTACACAAGCTAAACCTATAATGCTATTGTAGTTACACGCAAAAAAAAGCTTATTTTTTTCCCTCGTACTTTTGTTAACCTAAGATGCGGAACTTAAGATTATCTTGCTTCTGTTATGTTATTATATTATTTTTTTGCGTCTTATATTACCGAAGACCTAACTGTACTTTCTTTAAATGTTACCACGCGTCGAGCAACGCGCCAGAATTTTTTCCAGTTGTTAAAATAATAACAATAAAAAAGTATACAGCTGTTAAATAATTTATTGGAGGTATAACGCTAAATTAATAGTTTCAAATGCACCTTCTGTTGACTGATTTTTTAGAAAAGTCAGAGATATTTTATATTTAAAGTTAATTAAATTGAACATTCATGTAATTATGTGTTTTATAAAATAAATTACTGTTTTAAAAAATAACTGATTTAGATGATAAAGATACTTTACCAGACAATATCTTGCAATTTTGACTGATATGACGGTGGAACTAATTTTTAGGTCCTGGCCACATTCGTGCTTTCTCCCTACTGTTGCTGGTGTAGGTGGGTAGTGGGCATATCTGCTGCAATCTTTCTTTCTGGCCAAATGTAAATCAGTAAAGAATATGCAGATAAGAAGGTGCAGATAAGAAGATGGAGATAAGAAGATGCAGACAAGATGAGATAAGGAATTAAATTTGAGTTGATAACTTGGTCTTTAAAACTTTTTGCTGTACACTAAAGTCTACTAGTAGGCCATTAAAGTGATTACTATAGACTACATTGAGACATTAGGGCTAGTAGGACATTAAATTGATTACTTCTTCTTAGCGGGGTAGTTATTAAGTGACATTTTATCATTATCTGAACGAATGCTGCACTACCTACTTTGCATTATGTTGATGAAGATGTTTCCATATCTACAAGCATATTCAGAGATGTTCAGCATTAAGATATAAACATGAAGCAACATCATATTGTTCAGTTTGGTTGATGAAGATTATTCCGTAACTAGAAGCATCTTCAGAGATGTTGAGCACTATGATATAAACATGAAGCAACATCATATTGTTCAGTTTGGTTGATGAAGATTATTCCGTAACTAGAAGCATTTTCAGAGATGTTGAGCATTATGATAACATGAAGCAACATCATATTGTTTAGTTTGGCTGATGAAGATGTTTTCATAACTAGAAGCATCTTCAGAGATGTTGAGCACTATGATATAAACATGAAGCAACATCATATTGTTCAGTTTGGTTGATGAAGATGTTCTCACAACTAGAAGCATTTCAACAAAGATTAAAAATTAAGAAATAATAAACATAAATATGAAGCAAAAACATACTGTTCACTCTAATTTACATTTATTCTTGATACATGGAATAAGTTTGAAGGGAGAAAAATAAATTTAAAAAAACTACTATTAAGAGATTTAAGCAAATAATGAAAGAGATCTATTTTGTATTTTACTGAGATGGTTTTATGAAAGGAATCGGTCGTGGAGACTCTCTATGTGCGAATGGTCTCTCCCTATCCCTTTATATGTTTCGTTGGTTTGTTGTTTTTTTCCTGGAGTTGGTTTTATAGAGTTTTTAGAAGTTTAAGGTCTAAACTGTTTTTCCCTTCTAAAGTTAGGAAGAAGGCAAAGGGTGAGAAGGGTGAAGCAACTGTATTTTTGCCTACAAAGTTTGATCAATATTTACACCCCCACCCCAAACATACAATTCTAAAAAACAACTAACTCTATACGTTTTACTGTTTTGTCCCCTGGTTCACAGCAATACTTAACCACGGATACATACACATACGTCTTGAAATAATTTAATATACTATATAGCTATATAGACATAATATTAGAATCCTATTACAAACATTATTTCTACATGAAAAGGAAAATATAAACAATATTATTATAAAATTGCAACAGAAGGAAACTTATAATTATAAACAAATTATTTCGCATCTTACTTTAAACATAATATCTTCATTGTGGTGGCCGTCATTAGCGATACATTTATACATCAAGATGATTTTTTACTGGTACATAATTCGTTCGATCGTTAATAGTGGAAAAACAGCGATTTGCCATCGCATAGCATCTTTAAGGCGTAAGGTCCATGTTTGTATGTACACTGTTCACATTTAATTTCAAATGGGTTCAGCAGGATGAAGCAACAGCATTGACCAATTTAATTGTTGGTTAAATTGATTCTTGGGAAGTTCACCTGCTCAAGCAAGCACGCCAGCACGTTCATTTGACCTCGCTCCCTTTTAAGATTTCTTTAAGTACAACACAACTATTTGAGATCAACAAAACTATCTTGAAAGGTGGGTAAACACATCGACCTACAAAACTTTATATAAGCCTTAAGACAATAATTAAAAAATCAACTTAAAGGTCGTATGTGCTTAGTCCTTATTATTATCTTGTAATTGTTCTTATGTATGTCCTTATTAATAGCTTGTAAGTTATTAGTCACCTCCTCAAACATTATTTTCCAAAACATATCCTGAAAATAAACCCTGCAGTGCAGGTCGGGTCTGTCTGACCCGCACTGTATTACTAATTATTAAAATACCGATAAGGAATGTTTTGATCATATTATCCCTTTATGTCAAACCTTCCTCTGGATACTGCTACGTTTTGAACAATCCTCATTGATTCTATTTGTCTCACTTTTTACATCAAAATCATTCTTGAGAGCGAGACCCTACCCGTTTACTCAAACATAAGCGGACCATTCATTGGCACAGAAATCCGTTTCAAACATCGGAGAACATTACTGGCTCATGCCGGTCTGCTTGATTGTTGCTTAAGTTTTCAGCACATCTTACAAAGTACTCATTCAATTATGAAGTGATTTAGATGGTCTCACATTCCGTCTGTGATCATTTATTATTGAGTAAAAATAAGTGTGACCTTACTAAGTGAGACTTGGAATCGAAGCAACTTTTTTTTAATCTACACCTATACCTTTAAAAGTGATCGTCTGATTTTAAAGGACGAACATTTCAAGACTATACAAATTGCTGCTTCGTCTTCTGGATCGCAGGTCCAATCTTACTTTGAATTACAAACTTAAAATTTACAGTGTAATCTTAAATCCAGTTTGGACCTACGGTCTAGAAATCTGGGGAAGTTCCAAGTTATCCAACATCTGTCAAATCTAGGTAGATCAATCCAAGATCCTTAAAAATATCACAGACGCCCCTCACTGCCGTGCTAAGCCAAAATAACGTATCTACCGTTTTTTTTGGACAAAAAAGTTTTGAGATAATCGACTTTAAAGTTTTCAAAGTTTAAAGGCTTATAACTCCCTTATTATTCGTCCGATTTTTTACCATTTTATATCAATGAATTAAGAATTTTATTCTCTTTAGAGCCACGTTGTTTTACCTAAGTTAAATAAATACATTTTTGGGGGGATCAAATTTATGAAAACACCTGTAGATAAGGTGTTTTTCTATCTGAATATAAAAGGTTTAACTTAACGTAACTGTGGTGTAAGCTGACGTAAAATGAATGTGATTTCAGAAGCGAAATTACAGTATCTACAGTCAGATACGGTCTTTTCCCTTCTGATTTGTCACTTAAGGCAATTTCGCTTAGTAAATTGTCCTTTAATACAAAAACCTTAACTAAAAATCTCTGTTTTGTCGTATTTAGGATGAAGATACGGCTTCGGGACCATCAAAAACGGCAAAAAACGACCCAACGACCCCCTGTCAAAACCTTATTTTCGACCAAAATGACAGATACGATTTTTTGGCTTAGCATGGCAGCTCACTGACGTTCTACGACTCTAACCTCACTTAACACAACGATCTCAATATTATCATTGTCCGAGACCTATCTGTATCCCACTGTCATACATTCAACGAATCATTATCTATTCACCCCAATCCTCTAGTAGAACTTCTTGTTTCCCAAATTATTCCAGATAACCCACCTCGCTGCTTGAAGAGGCAGTGGCCATTGTGATTTACTCATTACTTAAGTTATGCTATATTATCTGTTTTTATCTTCAATCACCATTTTAATTATTGCCATTATCAAATACTTATTATCTTATTTCTTTATTTACTTTTTAAAAATATAATTAACCCATTGCAAGAGAACCTAGCCGAAAGGAATAGTCACTGGCTGATNTAATCGACTTTAAAGTTTTCAAAGTTTAAAGGCTTATAACTCCCTTATTATTCGTCCGATTTTTTATTATTTTATATCAATGGATTAAGAATTTTATTCTCTTTAGAGCCACATTTGTTTTACCTAAGTTAAATAAATACATTTTTGGGGGGATCAAATTTATGAAAACACCTGTAGATAAGGTGTTTTTCTATCTGAATATAACAGGTTTAACGTAACTGTGGTGTAAGCTGACGTAAAATGAATGTGATTTCAGAAGCGAAATTACAGTATCTACAGTCAGATACGGTCTTTTCCCTTCTGATTTGTCACTTAAGGCAATTTCGCTTAGTAAATTGTCCTTTAATACAAAAACCTTAACTAAAAATCTTTGTTTTGTCGTATTTAGGATGAAGATACGGCTTCGGGACCATCAAAAACGGCAAAAAACCCAACGACCCCCTGTCAAAACCTTATTTTCGACCAAAATGACAGATACGGTTTTTTGGCTTAGCATGGCAGCTCACTGACGTTCTACGACTCTAACCTCAGTTAAAACAACGATCTCAATATTACCATCCGAGACCTATCTGTATCCTACTATCATACATTCAACGAATCATTATCCATTCACCCCAATCCTCTAGTAGAACTTATTGTTTCCCAAATTATTCCAGATAACCCACCTCGCTGCTTGAAGAGGCAGTGGCCATTGTGATTTACTCATTACTTAAGTTATGCTATATTATCTGTTTTTATCTTCAATCACCATTTTAATTATTGCCATTATCAAATACTTATTATCTTATTTCTTTATTTACTTTTTAAAAATATAATTAACCCATTGCAAGAGAACCTAGCCGAAAGGAATAGTCACTGGCTGATAACCTTTCTTATGTGATACACTGCCAACAAAACATATATCTTTAATACTTATAAAATATACAATTTTATGGAGTTGGGTTCATCAATAAAGATCAATCCCATTTCGGAGAGTTTGCTACACACTGTGAATCGGGACATAAAGAAATGAAACGGGGGGAAATATAATAAATTAGAATCATTCATTAAAATAGGGAACACTTGACTAATTGTTACAAAGTTTTAATTAATATTATGTATTATTACAACTAGATATTATCAGGGTTTTTTTTCTTTTTTTTTTTTTATAAAAAGGAAGGTATATATAAAAGTTAATAATGGTTTGAGGCAATATGAGTTTGTTTACTTGTTATTGTTATTACGTTGTTTGGCCTCTGTTCAACGAACGTTTATTTTCTATTTTATTTGTTTAGGGGTTGAAACCTTTATATTACTGATGATTCATACATCAAATTAATAGACTTATTATTCACTTTTGCTCCCCTGTTTTGTCTATGTTTTCTCCTTTATACACGGCGTTGAAATATGTTGTATCAGTGTAAGTCAGGAGGGTTTAAAACTGTTCGAATCGTTATTACCCTTAGTCACGAAATCCTGACTTCCTTACCGATGTAAAGTATTGTTTTAAAAAAATGATGAAATCTTCAGTTTCTCTATCATAATTGAAGACATAACTATTCAGCACTACTTTTATATAAAGATTCCTAAGTATTAAATAACAATCCTTTCTCGATGGTAATAAAAATACAACTTAAATACAAACTTTAACTGTTTAAAGACTTGAAAATCTATCTCTAATTTTCACTGTGAATAATAATTCCATTTTTATTTTACATCAAATCTAGACAACGTTAATATCAGATTGAGTTTGTAAGTCTTCTTTAAGTTATAGTTTAAGAAGACTTGAGAATTTTATACAAATTAAGGTATAATTTACAATATTGTTATTGAAAAAGATTCGTTTGTGCATTTTTCTTCGTAATTGGAAATGGAAAAGAACGACATTGAAATTATTCATGTCGATGATTTTATTAAAATGTTTCTATTGAAACCAAATAATAAATAACTGTAGGTAAGAATTACTCATTACTTAAGTTATGCTATATTATCTGTTTTTATCTTCAATCACCATTTTAATTATTGCCATTATCAAATACTTATTATCTTATTTCTTTATTTACTTTTTAAAAATATAATTAACCCATTGCAAGAGAACCTAGCCGAAAGGAATAGTCACTGGCTGATAACCTTTCTTATGTGATACACTGCCAACAAAACATATATCTTTAATACTTATAAAATATACAATTTTATGGAGTTGGGTTCATCAATAAAGATCAATCCCATTTCGGAGAGTTTGCTACACACTGTGAATCGGGACATAAAGAAATGAAACGGGGGGAAATATAATAAATTAGAATCATTCATTAAAATAGGGAACACTTGACTAATTGTTACAAAGTTTTAATTAATATTATGTATTATTACAACTAGATATTATCAGGGTTTTTTTTCTTCTTTTTTTTTATAAAAAGGAAGGTATATATAAAAGTTAATAATGGTTTGAGGCAAAGTAATATGAGTTTGTTTACTTGTTATTGTTATTACGTTGTTTGGCCTCTGTTCAACAAACGTTTATTTTCTATTTTATTTGTTTAGGGGTTGAAACCTTTATATTACTGATGATTCATACATCAAATTAATAGACTTATTATTCACTTTTGCTCCCCTGTTTTGTCTATGTTTTCTCCTTTATACACGGCGTTGAAATATGTTGTATCAGTGTAAGTCAGGAGGGTTTAAAACTGTTCGAATCGTTATTACCCTTAGTCACGAAATCCTGACTTCCTTACCGATGTAAAGTATTGTTTTAAAAAAATGATGAAATCTTCAGTTTCTCTATCATAATTGAAGACATAACTATTCAGCACTACTTTTATATAGAGATTCAAAGTATTAAATAACAGTCCTTTCTCGATGGTAATACAAATGCAACTTAAATACAAACTTTAACTGTTTAAAGACTTGAATATCTATCTCTAAGTTTCACTGTGTGTAATAAATTCATTTTATATTACTTCAAATCTAGACGACGGTAATATCAGATTGAGTTTGTATCCTCCTTAAATTATAGGTAAAGAAAACTTGAGAATTTTATACAATTAAGCTATAATTTACAATATTGTTATTGTAAAAAGATCCGATTGTGCATTTGTCTTCGTAATTGGAAAAGGAAAAGAACGACATTGAATTTAATGATTAAATTTAAATATTAAAATTTTATGAAAGCAAATAATAAATAACTATAGGTATAATAATTTAGACATTTTCGGTACCATTGCTATAATTAGCATAATTATATATTTTTCCCTGTTGTTTTAATTTCTCAATCATTTCTGCTTCCGACTTAAAGAATGTAACGGAAGTATTGTGCTTCGTTCTGAATAACGAAATTTTGTATTATGTCTCAAATTTTAAATATTTTCACACAGAAATCCGTTTTAGTCATCACGAAACATATATTTGGTTTCGTGTCTGTCGTTCAGCATTTTTTCAAATCACCATATCAATTGTAATATCTAACAGAGAAAAACTATCTTCGTCCAATTTTCATGAAATTTGGATAGTTTGTCGAAAGTAGCGCAAATTAAATATTGTTTTATAAATAAGTGTGACTCCATCGGGAATCGAAAAAGATTGAAATCTCATAAGACCATATTCTTCCAATAATAGGTCGCGAGGAAGCTATAAGCAAATCGTAGACACGAATTGGCAGATTATTTTCTAGTTTATGTTATTTTAAATTGAATTATACAAATATTTTATGTTATTTTGTCATTATACAAATCATAAAATAGTTTTTTCTTAAAAAATAGAATGGTTGAAAAATCGAAATGTTTCAAATACTCCTATAGAAAATACTCTATCAAATACTCTCAAAGTAGTCTGAGTATCTCTTCAAATACTCTATCAATATAATTTCAAAAAGATAAAACCAACTATACATATTGCTTCCGAGCTTACCGAAGGTAGCGGAAGCTATGTGATCGTTCTGAAGAACGAAAAAATTTTAGGTCTCCGATTTCAAAAATTCCAAGACAGAAATCCGTTTCAGACATCAGGGAACATTTTTGGTTCCGTGTCTGTCTGTCGGTCTGTCACAAATTTTTGCGAACCACCATATCTTAAAAACTACACGTCTGAATTTAATGAAATTTGGGTGGTAGGTCATACTTAGCCCATTGTTGGTCCCATATAAGTTTCAACCTTCTGCGCTTATTTGTTTATCTTCCACATGCACACAAACATACATTTATTTTCAGCCATATCTTTAAAAGTAATCATCTGATTTTTATGAAATTTTTATGGTTTGTCGAAAGTAGCCTGCAGATAGCACCTGCCTAATTTCAACCTTCTGCGCACTTCAAATCGTACTAAATTAATATGTCTTATACTACAAAGCCGCATGGCTCACTGACTCACTGACTGACATTAATGTTTACCCACTTCCAGAAGAGCTAGAGACTTGCGGTTTGCGCCATTCGACGCGCAACGTCCACATTGTGAACCAAAATAATTATAAAAAGTTCACTTTTCCCCCTCCTTCCACCCTTAAAAAAATAAAAATGGCCGACTTGATTTTTAAGCTGGTTTGAGGGCTTATTGCAGCTAAACGGTAAGTCGTACTAGAAAATGGATAACACAAGTGGTAACTGATTTTAAAAGATCTACAACTTTAGTCCTATGAGTTTTTGTCGAATCATCATCGGTTGTACCTTAGATGGTGATAATTTTGTTATTTTTTGGTTTTATTTTTTTCCATTTTTGTCTTTGAATGGCCATAGATTCTATAATAGTTGGCCGATTTTATTTCTGATTGCGGCGATTGAATCTCACACTAATGCTCTTTAAATTGAGTATATTTTATTTCATTAGTTCATCCTACTTGCTGAGAACATGAGAGTAAACTTTTTCCCGTGCGCCGTGTCACGTGACCACTTTTTTTGGTTTTTAATATTGTGTCGTATATCATTTTAAAGGCCTTGATATGTACATTAAAGCTATTTTATTTGTTGATTTTTTAAAAATGTTGTGCATGTACTTTTGTACCGATTTATAATTTTGTTGTAGGTTAAAGGGTTTAAATACTTTTTTGATACTAGGTTTTTTTTTTTATATGTATTTATTAGTTAAATGAATGCCCTTTTGTATTGTTTGTTTTTTAAAAATATAATTTTGGTACCTTTAGAGTACAGGGGTACAAATGTTAAAGTTAATCTTTTATAGTGTGACGTATATCGTTAAAAAGCTCTTGCATCGTAGATTAATTTTTGTTATATTCTATTTTGTGTTATTTTTTGTTTTGAGGGGGAGGGGGGGTAAATAAAAAAACCTGTTTGTACAGAAGTTTCTACGATTTGGTTGCAGTTTCATATTTGTTTATTAAATAAATTATAGATGTGCTAACTTTTGGTGCTTGTTGGAGGCTTTGTTTCTTCAACGAATGTTTAAATTTCCCCGACTTTATTAAATATTTACTGGAACAGTGCCGCGCGGTTCCAAATTTTTTATATTTAAGTATTTTTCTTAATTTGGTCTTTTCTTTGCGAGGAAGCTATGTGCCACATTAATTGGCAGAGTATTTTTATAATATAATATAAAGGCACATTCTAGCTTCAATCTAAGATTAAGAACAGTGAATGCTCAACAAATTGTGATGATATCAAGTTATATTGATTATAATTTAACTGAAATGATGCAATATATATTTAGAGAGACACAATATATTTACCAATAGATTGAAAAGTTACTTAAATTAATTAATAATTAATTTCATTTTAACAGACAAGTAATTTTATCTACGATTGATACGTAATATAAACATTACATCTCTGTTTAGATTCGTAGAAAGTGATTCTTTACACACCTGTATTAATTGCGCATGCGTGTCTCATTGTTTTGAACAATTCCTCTTTTTTTCCTCTCTAGTGGCGTAAAGAAGAAGAATTCCTCTTTTTTTCCACTCTAGTGACGTAAAGAAGAAGAATTA
>KZ651163.1:196107-221990 GCA_001010745.2 Gerris buenoi | reverse complement strand
ATTATTATTTTATTTATTTATTTATTTTTGCTTGTTTTACTTTATTTCAGGTTTAAATATTAGAGAGAAAGCATGTCACTTCTGCCTTTGGATGGTAAGAACGCTTAGCTCTCAGCGAATCAAAGACAAAATTATTGGATTTAGGACTTAAGTTTCGAGCAGTGAAAGAATTTCTCTTTTAGATGCACTTATCTCTCACATTTGTTTCCCTGTCTTATAAATGTATACACGTATTATTTTCTCTCTTAACATCTACCCTTGATTTAAGACCTTTGATTTTTAAAACAACTACCTGCCAATCCTTTTCTTTACAATTTCAATCTAAATAATTAGTTGCAATCAATTTGGTAACTCATGCGTATTAAAGAGATAGAAAAAACCTATCTATTTATCATGATAAGTCTTAGATAGTCAAACATAAACGAAAGATGATAAAGTATTTGACTTTTTAAACTTGTTTAATCTCATAGCAGAAGTGAATCCTGTACCTGAACCTGAAAGTTAAAAGTACAAAAGAGGGGCATCTTAAAATCTCTTAAACGCTTTAAAAAGATCAGCTTGAGTAAAAGGTTAAGGAAATAATAACTTAATCTGGAACGGAAAGGATTGGATCTACAAAGAATATAAGTAAACACAATGAATGGAAAAACCCAAGGAAAATACCCCAAAAAATGGAAGAAAAAAATGAATCCTTTTATTTATTTCCTTTTTTTTTAAAGATTCCATCTGCGGATTATATTCACGACAAAAGATCTCTCCTCTTTTAGGAAGTAGAAGAAAGTTTGGATCCACGATTTTTTTTACTTTAAATTACTGATCCATTGTCAACAAGTTCAGTTATCGAGGACGAGACAGGGATTGAACAGGGATAGGAGATAAGAGAAGCATCAAGTAAATAGCGTACCAATTGGACAGATGTTAATGGCTTTTCTGAGTTTCGGACCCCCACGTACAGAGGGGTGAAAGTTTTTATTGTCTGCCGATATGAAATCGCGCCCTTATAACAGTGCATAGAGGAGGGGTCCGCGAAGGCACACCTGTGGCACACCGCGCGCAGCTCTCCAGCTGTCCTTTCATTACACATCTGCCTTTTTCCCTATTACTTGATTTTTCCCGCCAAAAATTCACTCAAAAAACCCCCCCTTGTATGTACCCGGTGTGTTTGTGATCTAGGGGTGCCACCCTCCTTGATCAGAAAGAACAATACTATTTTTTTTTTAAAAAAAATAAACCAGACCTGCTTTCTGTAAATAAAAATAGTTTTTTTTTCTTTTATTTCTCTTATACCTTGTTTCGAATGTTTTTACTAAAAGAAACAAAGAAGAAATAAGATTTTTTTCTCCAACCCTCTTTCGAGTCAAACAAAAATAGTTAGTCCTTCTTTTTTTTCTTCTTCACCTTTATTGTCGTTGCAAAATGCAGCTCATTGATGAATGATACGGTTTATAGGCCTATTCATATGGTGAAGGATCATTTCAAGCGGAATATCATAAAAGAATTATTCCCTTATTGTATATTCTAAAGAAGTATAATAAATCTTTGATGTAAGGCAATGTGCCAGGCGCATGCCTAAATGACACGTGCCGCACCGTACAAGAACTTATTAATTTCACAATACAAAATGATTAGCATCATTAAATTCTCTCAACTGGTGACTCAAAGTAAAAAAAAATAACGCATAGAGTCAACATTGAATATTACCTTGAAATGCACTCGTTGTTTATTNATTTGTTTATTATTAATTTTATAAAGTATTATAATACCTGTACACTTTGTAGTTTATGAAAAGATGATTTTATCCAATTTTGCTTCCTTACTTATTGAAATTGCGACTAAATATATTATTAAAAATGATATTGATCGTTCTATAAATTGTTTATTCTATTGATCAAATTGAAACTTTGTCACTGTAATCAATCACTGGTGACCTTAGGGGAAGGTAAAAGGTCGGTTAGACTAATATAAGCTTGAGGCAAAGGGCGACTAAGAAACATGATTTTTTTTTTTTTTTTTTTTCTGTACAGCTTTACTGTAAGACCTCTTTATTACTATCATTAGCATTAATTAGTGTTATTCATTGTATTGTATTTAATATATAATAAGGGGAATAAATTTACAAAAGATCGCTAAGATCACGGTTATAGTTTAACAAAAAGCCTGTGATCTATGAATTGTATTTGTTTATAGTACTAATAAAATTTCTATAAAATCTCTATAAAATCCATTGCAAAAAAGGTTATTCACTGGTCTTCTGTTGCGCAAGTTAAATAAAAAATATTGACTGATAACATTTGGTCCGTGTGCTCATTGAGACGGATTACAGGCGTCGCAGCACTGGGCAGCAAAGTTTTCTTCAACCGCAGAAATATACGAGTTCAGGTGAATCTAGACGCCAGATCCACTAGCGTTGGGTAGGCCATAGGTAGCTTAGTACAACCCTGCCCTGCGTCTCAAGTATTGTGGTTTGCTGAGCTGTCCAGTATCACCAGGTGCACATTGAGACGCATTCAGCGTCGCAGGGCAGAGCAGAAAAATTGTTTTCAACCACAGAAATATACAAGACTGCGCGGATTGAGACGTGAGATCCATCCATCAGTATCATTGACAGTACCGGCCTACCCTGGAGACAAATTTTTGCTGATGGCTGCATAATTGGGAAATTCTTACAAATAAATTTATTCATAAACATACCTTAAATGTTTATCATTTATTATTATTGAGTAATAGATACTCTTATTTTAGGTGATACGCTAAATAAGTCATTGAATATATATTTGATGATGAAAAATTATAAAGATTCTTAGTCGAGATCTGTTTATGGTTATTAAGTTCCAGTTTATCATGTTGGCGCCTGAGACTCACCACTCTCTTAAGGAACCCATAAGAATCTTAAGCTATTCCTTACGATGTTATCGTCTAACTTTAAAAATTGATCAAATTCCTGATTTTGATGAAAAAAAAAAAAAAAAAAATTTTTGAGGAGTATCTAGGAGAACTTCCCAAAGATTTTTTGAAATTCGATGCAAAAGGTCTCCTTTGCAATGAAATTCAAGCCATGATTAAGGCTTTAAACTTCGAAATATTTATTTAGTAATTTAAATTTCTATGAAATGGTACTTCAACGCATTTAATGTGGTATTATAGATTTAAAAGTCACGCATGTCGAAGATATAAACATATTTGTTTTCTTTTCCTTCAACTCGAAATATGATAGTACAAGATAAGTTAGTCGTGCGATACCAATTTTTAGACAAGAGAAATAATTCCTGTTGCCTATTCAGTGTTCAGAGTAGAATATAGTTTGCAGGCTTGGGGGAGCTGAATTCAGAGGGTAGAACGTCACGGGTCACTGCCGTATCACTGTCGAATTGGATCCAACCAAAGGGGGGGTGAGNGACAGACCGACAGACAGACACGGAACCAAAAATGTTCCCTGATGTCTGAAACGGATTTCTGTCTTGGAATTTTTGAAATCGGAAACCTAAAATTTTTTCGTTCTTCAGAACGATCACATAGCTTCCGTTACCTTCGGTAAGCTCGCAAGCAAAATTTTTATCATCTACCATAACAAGTAAGTCTACGGCCTGTTGAAATAAGTTCAAATATAAAAACCAGGTCCGGACCTTTGTCTGAGATTATTAATGTTGGATCAAGGACTTTAGATGAGAATGTACTAAAACTGCTGCGAATGAGTTTTTTTATTTGTATTGATTACAAATGTTGATTGTTTTTAAAATCAACAATAGGTTCGTATCTAAGGTGAGAAATGAGCCTTTGATCATTTACTGTTAAAAGATCCAAAACCATAAGAGAAAACACGTCCTATAGACTATAGAATGTGCAGATGTCATTTTTTTTTTTTTTATTTCGATATTAAACAAAAAAAGAAAAGAAAAAAAGAACTGTCAAAGCGCGTTATCAAAACTCATAGCACCTAAAGCGATCAAATTGAGCGTAGATAAACCAGCGTCCGGATTAACAAGAACGGGAACCGTTGTGGAGAAAAATCAAGGGTGGCCCATCAAGAAAATTATACAGGGCGTAGCCGCAACGACAGATGGGCCCCGACCACCCTACGAGACTATTAACGCTGAAAGGAATTCATGCGCCGCAGCATTAGTACATACTCATCAATAGCAATATTGTATTAGCACTGAATCCCAATTGAACTAAAGGGAAAAAAAAGAGTTTACAACTGAATTCACTCGTGAATAGGCCCAAATCATTTATGGAAATGAACCGAATCCATGAATATATAGAACTCTTTCTTATTATCAATTCTCATTCTGATAAAAATTACACTATAGAAAGAATGAGTTAGATTGGCAAAAGAGATTATAGAGACTCGTGCCCCAATATTTACCTTTTGTATATACATTAGAGATTTCCAAGCTCTAAGTTATGAAATATTTAGAACTTCTATAATGTCATACAATGAAGAACTCACCTAAATCATCCGGGTATCTAATACAGATACCTACCTCAACAAATAATTTTAAAAAGCTGTTTTGTTTAATTTTCATAATGTAGGAAACACAATAAAAAAACTTAATTAAATCAGCGCTTATATGTAGGCACATGTAGTACAGGTGATTTCGTTAACCAATTTTGCTAAATCAGTAAAAATGTCTACTACCGATTGGTCTGAAATTCACAGCAATTATACCTGTCATTAAGATAAATGATTCCTCCATATTTAAACTTTATATCTGACATTATTTCTGAAGTTCTTCTTGGAGTTATTTCTGAATAGTTCAGCGATGCTCCACGTCCAATTAGTTTATTTATTTATTATTAATTTTATAAAGTATTATAATACCTGTACACTTTGTAGTTTATGAAAAGATGATTTTATCCAATTTTGCTTCCTTACTTATTGAAATTGCGACTAAATATATTATTAAAAATGATATTGATCGTTCTATAAATTGTTTATTCTATTGATCAAATTGAAACTTTGGAATAAGTATTTTTATTTTATTATTATTATTATTTATTTATTTATTTTTTTTTTTTTTGTTAAAAAAAAGTAACATTATTAATAACAGATGTGGGATCTTCAGAAGGTAAACAGGACAACACGCGCCATTTCGTGTACAAAAAGATCCTTCAAAAATTTCTATTCAAAAGTAACGGATCCATCATCCGAGAAAAAAAAGTGGCACTGCAACAAATAGAATGACAAGAACACGTGTCAGGGAGATCCTGAAGTAGAGATAAATAATCTTATGTATGAAAAGGATAAGGCATAAGGATCTAAACTGTTGAATGGGACCTGTTACCTAACCATAGAATTCTTAGAGGAAGTAGGAGGAAGGAGGCGTGAAAAAACTAATGAATGAATACCGGTACAAGAAACCTTCAAGTATAGCAGTACCTAAAAGGTACAAGAACAGGAAGAAGGGTGAACCATTGAAGAAACAGTAGAGGCCCAGGTAGCTGCCCTTGAGGAACATCCCTGCCACGCGAGCAGGTGTCAAACAGCTGACCCTTCAAACAAACATCTTCAAGACCTTTCTTCACTTCCTTATCCTCTTGCCACGAGGGATTCCCTTTCCCTGTTTGTCTGTCTGTCTGACTGTCTGTGCACCGTCTTCCCTTTCTACAGACACTCCCTCCTCTATTCTAACTAAAAAAAAAAACCTTTTGTCAAAGATTTTAAAACAAGATTTTTTTGGTACCTGAACTACTTTTACTTCTTTACTTACGAAAAAAAAAAAGGTTTTTTGTACCAATACATTTATATTTAACAAATAGCGGTTCTTGTTGTCCTATTCATTTCTCGCTTTACAAATTTGAACAGATTATTCGCTAAAAGATTTTTACTAATGCGTTACTTTTGCACTAAATCACGCAATATTAACGCTATTTTATAAACTAGTACTAGCTGACGCGATGAACTTCGTACTGCTTAATAAACATTAATAACTTAAGAAATGTACAGCTACTACCTTTGAAAAAAACTTATAAATAGTTTTTTATTAAATAATGTTGCCTTATATGAAAAAATTATATTACAATGTTCAATGCATACTTTTACAATATAAAATATTGGCATAAGGGACATACAGATAAACAAATATTCATTTTTATTTGTATAGATATAGATTATAGAAATATTTTTCCTGTATTTTCAATTCCCCCCCCCCCCCCCCCCCGTTCCTAAATAGAAGCTAATTGCCACACTGATTAGCAGAATACGATATTAAATAGATTTTTTTTTGTTATCAATCAAGTTTATTTATCATTGTAAATACTTATTAAAATCGTTACTAAAGAATAATTGCAATCATTTGGTTGATGGCCTTTGCCAATAGGATTTTAATTATGCAATATGAGAAAAGAAGGATAATAAATGAGGAAGTGATTTGCCATTTTAATTATTGGCAATGGGTAATTTATCTTAAGATCTACCTCGATTATCCATAATAAATTGTCAGTCTAGGATAGAATAACCATAAGTTGATTCATAATCCTAAATTTATTTGATTCACCTCATATGATTTAATATGAACCCCCACTTAATCGTAAAAATAACATTTACTCCAGAAAAATGCGTGCAAATGAGTGTCTGTTAGTGGGCTTAAATTCAAGTTGATATTAGTTTGTCACTTGACAGGTGACTACTTTGAATATCAAACCTGTATTCGTGACAAACTAACAACAACTTGAACGTAGGTCTACAAACTAATTTTGTACTTAGGATAATGACCACCATCAACCGGTTACTTTTTTTCAAATATTTATTCCCAAGCTATGTCCCGCAGACGAACTAGGCCAACCGCACATTAATAAGATTATCTTATTCAGAAAATTCTAGCTTGATGTTTGTCAGAAACTTTTTTGCACGCTATCTCCTGGACTAATTTTACAATATGAGTATTCATTTTTCTCTAGAGATTCAAATTCACTTGAATGTGATTGTTAAATAAAAATATTTGATACCATTGTCAAAGTCAAACATATTTAGTCATGGATAGACTTATACTCTGAGCCCACAATTATTTTTATAAATGCTAAGTGGGATAAATAGCAAGGTTAGTTATTAATGTGATAATATCTCGCAGCAAATTCTACAAATTTAACAGCCACCTTAAGTGCTAGCAGAAGAGGCGATAAACATGTAGAATTGATTTAAAGATGTATTTTATATTGATTAAGAAAATTTGTCTCTCTTCATAATCAAGGCCAGCATTGTTTCTAAAATGTTTTGCGTCTGTTGGAAAAATTTCTGGAATTTAATGATTGAATAGATAATCAAGAAAGACAAGGTTTGTGCTAAATCTTTAAACACGGAAGATCAAATGGTTAAGCTTTAAAAGTAACTTGACTTTCACGATAAAAACTGCTTATATTGGCGATAATATATTTCAATGTCATCTTAAAATTCCACTCTTGTTCCATTGTCTTTCTCTAAGTGGAACCGTTATAAACCTTTAAGTACTTTTGTGGTCTGACAAAAGTTGATTTATATCCGTAGTAAAAGCCAATAGTGTACGGTTAAACGTTAAATACCTAAATACCCTACCATTGGTTTACTATTACAACGATATTTTTCTTTTCCATCATTTTTTTTTTTAAACTCTCTTAATGCGAAGGGTGGTATGCTACAGGGGAGAGAAATGGTGAATACTTTTAACAGATTAAGAGAATTAGTTAGGCCTGAAGCCATGAAAATGGTTTAGCACCCACGAGAGTCTGATAGGGACGGTAATGCCTCCAAGGGCCAAGGGCAGATGTACAAGATCACACCGCAGGAGGCACTGGTCTCGTCTAACGGATCATAAACAGCTGGCCTCTCTCTTTAACTAATAAAGGTAATGGCCACTGACCCTTCCAAGAGCTGAAGACCGTCACTGAGCGGGGGCGAACCTTTATTCTATCTTGTTTTCGGTGATGTTACCTTCGTCCTCCCTTACTATCGGATTTCATCTGTCCTCCTACAACAGCCGTTTGCTCTTTTTTCCGTTTGGTAGGTTAAGATGTGTTTATATTATTGTTGTCAAGGAAACCCAAAAACCGTAAAGATTGAGGTTACTCAATAAAAGGAAGAAGATGTCCAAGGCGTGACGTTTTTAAGAACTACTTAGAAGTTGTAATGGACCCGCATATTTTTTTGCTCTTGTGCAACGGACAAAAGATGTTGGTCCTTGTTATATCAGCCGATCTTTTATAACTAATCGACCGTTAAGTGTAAACTTTTTGACCTTAAAATCCATTTTGTACCCTATTTGAAGTGACCCCATCTTGGATCTTAAACTAGATAAAGACTAAGAGTTTCAGCCAGGTAAGTTGCTGTTTGTAGGTCTTTTGATTGTATCTTTTAACTTTCCAAAGTTATCTTTTAAGTTAATCTTTTACTTAAATAAAGTATAGTACACATTTCCAATAAGTTACATACATATCCTAATTTAACTAAAATTATAAATTATTTACCTACATAAACATTAGGTAAATAGGCAGATTATTTACAAAACTTAATTGATTGTATTGAAAAGGTACTAATGAATAACGAAAAAGGATTGGGATTTAACCTTAAAATCTTTTATACATAATTAGGGTGGAGTTGGGGGAGAGATGCGTACACCTACTAAGATACTGCATTTCAATAGTTCGACAGGGAATCAATCACCATGCAGTAGTTGGGTTACACTTACTAGATTTAGTTATGGACAACAAATCAATGCAGACTAGTCACGCTTCTTCTAATGCTTTCAGCGTTTTAAGGCTCTACCATTCTTTGAGGTTAGAAAAAACAGTAAAATTAAAATTATACTAACTAACTAAAATTATACTAATTAACTTATTAATTGGTTCTAAGTAAGATATCAAAAATCTAATCACAGGCTTCATTCCTGAGCCATATTTCAACTTCCTATGATAAATAGTACAGGCGCCATTATAATACAACGATAAAACTCGTTTTGGAAGTTGAAATATGGCTCGAATTGTGCAGAATTAAAATTAGGAATGGAGCCTGTGATTATATTTTTGATATCTTGCTTAGAACCAGTATACTTTTAATTTTACTGCTTTTCCTAACCTCAAAGGGCGGTAGAGCCTTAAGAAGTAAGATCAAATTTTGGCATTAATATAATTTATTGGAGAATTAGATTTAGAACCAAAAAATTTACATGGGATATAATCCAAGAATCTGCCTCGTGGCATAATTTGGCTTTATCCAATTTCATTAATAATCGATGAGGTAAGGTGACCTACGTATAAGAGGGTATACAATACCCTTCAACTATTTTAATTTTAGCCTATATTGGTATTTTAGTTTCGAAAAGTTGGTGAATTATTTTCTAATGGTAAACATTGACGGAAATAGAATAAGGCTGTGACAATATGTATTTTTAACGGGCCATAAATAATTTCCTATTCCTTCTACAAACTGCCAAACTTTTCACTTTCGCTTTTCTGTTTGTCCAATTTATTATTTCTTTTATTATTTATGTTCTTGTATTTCATAATAAGAGTTTTAGAGTTAGGCTTCAAATAACTGTTTAGGCTATATTTATTAGCTCTAAATTGATTTTGAGAGCCACGACATTATCTTTTTCTCTGTACATCTATACTAAGACTAAGATCAAATTAAAAAGCAGCTTGAACCTTTGATTAGAGTAGTTAATACTTCTTAAAGTGAAGTAACATTCTGTACATCGAAAACCAACAATAACAGTTTGCAAGTGTTATGGAACAGTTATCACTTCAACGTTGAAGTGATACAATAACTATTTTTCCATGGTAGTTAGCAAATGTTATGGAAATGGGCTTTAAGGCCGCTCCCTGACATGTCAGTACAGTATCGGTGCGGCAACAGGAAGCACTTACGCTCGGTACCGATTTGGTACAGATTCTTTACCGAGCGCCTATATCTTAATGTGACTTCCCTGATATGCGTGTAAGCGGGTGGTAAGGGATCAGTATACAGAGACTCGGTACGAACAAGCAGTAAAAACAGAAGTGGTAAAGTATTATCTTCTATTGACGACGACATAATGATGTCACGACACTACTGTGACTGCAAGATTCTACCGAAAGTTTACCGACAAGTGGGGAGATGAAGGTGGTATCGGTAAGCTATCGGTAAACCAGAAAGTACCTCATACCGATACCGTAGCGACAGGACAGGGAGCGGCCTAAAGATTGAAGTGATACTATGACTATTTTTCCATGACAATTTGCATCTGTTACCAAACAGGGTTTAAAGATTGAAGTGATACTATAACTATTTGTCCATGATAGTTTGCAACTGCCATGGTACCGGATTTTAAAGATTGAAGGGATACTATAAAAATTTGTCCATGATAGTTTCCAACTGTTATGGACCAAGGTTTTAAAGATTGAAGTGATAACTTTGTCCATGATAGTTTGCAACTGTTATGGAAAAGGGTTAAGATTGAAGTGATACTAATAACTATTGTTTACATATAGAATGTTATTATTATGACAGTCGTGAGAAACATGTATGAGATACAAATGAGGAAGTAACTAGAGGTAATGTAGGTGACACAACAGGATGCTCTAGGTAGGAGCAATGGATGGGTGGCAGATGGGAACATCACGCAGCGCTCTATGGGAAATGAAGTAAGAGTTCATATAGGGTGTGTTCAATCTACCTTCAGGCTTACAGAGAGTAAAACCATCATCTGTCATTAACAAGATATACCGAGTAACAATACAGACGTGTTAGCAACCCAACATAACATTGTTATTAATTTATAAACACAGCCACGATGAGAAACAAAAAAAGCAATATTATAAAAGCATCCCATGGGAAAAAAATAGAGAATCAACAAATAATAATAACATAGTTGTAACTAAACGATTACTCTGTAGAAGTTTACTCAATGTGGGCTCCGTTACACTAACACAATTAAACGAGACATTTATTAATCCTCGAAGCAACATTCAATTTTAGTGACAAAATAAATGATATTGCACTGAACTAATAATAATGTATGTAGTAGGTGTGTAAGTGGAGACTGCTTTGTGAGGTCTAAAAGCATTCTTAAAGAAGAAGAACGTGATGCTGATTTAAAGATACAGCAACATAGAATCATTAATTTGACAAGAAAAATTTCAATTTAATTAATTACAAATTTAAATAAACATGAAGATGGTTCTAGTTGTTGAACCAAGTTAGTTCTCACAAATCCTGAAAAAATGTGATAATTGTTATCTTGATTATAAATCTCGTAAGATATAGGTATATAGAAAAATTGGCATTTGGCCCTTTTATGGGCCATATGTTTTCCATTGTGGAAAAATATATAAATTTAAATTCTACAAGAATTCCCGAAAATATATTTAGGGAAAAACACATATTCTAAATAAATATAAAATGAGCATTAAAAAAAGAGCCATATAATCTTCTTTTTTTTTCAACACCATCATTTTAGGCCTCTATGTGTCTTCAAAATTCCAGCCTAAAGTTAAATATACTTTTCCATTTCATATGGATTGATGGGATAAATCACTGTGTTCCAAGCTAGTGGAACGACATTAGAACGCAAAATGCCACCTTACTTGAAGTAACGTCTACAACTCTTATTAGAGACCAGACATTTTGGGGACTTCATTCAACTTCGCTGATGTGATGACTTACACTTTAAAGTTTCTCCTCAAATGAGCCTACTTACTTCAGTAGGCAGAGCGAAAATTTCTTTCTCAATCTACTCTTAAACTCACCAGCAAAATATTGAAACTGTCTCCATCTTTCAGGTATTCTTCTGCTTCTGTGTCGGCAAGTGTCCAGAAGGTAGATGGCCACTTTGGTTTGGAGGAATATTTGAATAAGTGTCATATTAAGTGATAAATTAACATCAACTTGATTTATGGGCTACTAACTAATTTTGTACTCAGGATCATGAAAATTACATTGTCTACCAAAATAGGTGGAACATAGCCACGGCCGATCTTCACCGGTTTTTGTTTTATTTATGTTATTTTTTTTAATGCCTATTGCCAAGCTATGTCACGCCGACCAGATATTCTTAAAAGGCACCAAAAGATTAACTTAAATACAAAATTCTAGCTTGATGTTAGTCAGACACTTTTTTTCACCTTACCTCCTAGACTAATTCTTTTTGTTAAAGGTTTTCGTAAGAAACGTGATTTATTAAAAATTTCTTGAATTGCCGCGATATTTACCGTTTGTGATGTGAATTTGAAGATGTGTAATTTGACTCTTGGAGTTTTATCAATTATGAGTAACGTCTATAAAAATATAAATAATCGTTATTAATTTACAGGATTGTACGAAATATGTATGATTAAGGCATAAGTTATTATCTCAAAACATTTACAATTTTAGTTATTATACTCATAATTGATTATAAGATTGTTTTAAAGTTATAAGACATGTTGGAAATTATAAGGTATTTTATCACATTCCTAAAACTTTTTTAAATTCTAAACGACTGCTATCTTTTAAGCCAATTAATTTATTATTATGAAATTTAAAAAGTAATATCAAAAGCTGAAATAATTGAAATTCTTGGAGCAGACTTATAATCAAACTCTCACGCTGATAAAGATTTATTTTCCAATCTCACGTTCTCTCTTCATTTCGTAAATGAAAAAAGTTATTTCTTCTTATTTATATAGTAATAAAAAACTGTTGCCGGCATTTTCCTAGTAACAGTTTGAAATAATCAGCCACAAGGTTAGATTTCATATTATAGTCTCCCCTCTTAGATATAACTAGGGAGACAGCATGAGGCAGGGTGCAACACATGCTGTATCCGTCATCCCTTAATCACTTTAACTCTGATGACCCTCACGTGCCTCTATATTATATTACTAGACGCCTGTCGTAGACAAAAATGAAATAAATAATTGAAACCCACTGAATAAGGTTCTAAATTGAAAACTGCTTCGAGTCGACGAGTATTTGAACATAAAAATCAATTAGGGTTCATGTTTGAAACAAAGTTTTTATTGAAAAATGTAATTGCTTGCATGTTTTTGAGAAGTTCGTTAAATGCTATTAATTTTTAATAAGTATTAATTTTCTTTAATAAGTCATATCATGTTTTAAAAACTACAAACACAATTTAGGGGCATGATGTGAATTTAGAAAAATAATATAACTAGGCTAGGCAGTCTTGAATTTAATTTTTTTGAATCTTGATTTGAAGTTAATGAAATTTAATTTTTGCTGCATATAATATAATGACAGAAATAAATTAACAGTAAATAATAAAACATATACAGGATGACAGGCGGTATATGCAAAAAAAAAGAAATTTTTGGTATCGTTGTAAAACTGACAACATTCCCTACAAGAAAAGTGTCATTTTAATTTACAAAGAAAAAAATTAAAAAATCCATTGTTTGTGGTTCCATAACTTGGTATAGAACCGAGCTTAAACTTTTCGGACTTCTGGAAAAACTTCCTTATTTTCTAACGTTTCAATTAATATTGATATTATTATCCATCCATAAGGCGGATTTTTTAGTAAACTTCGCTGGAAGTAAAAAGAAACATGTTTATTGTTGCTATTGTTGACACATAGATGAATATACGAAACAAATCTTGCTTTTCTTAATATGCATTTAATTATTTACTCACCTGTAAGTTTAGCTGTATTTTTTTGTAGTCTTGAAGGCGTAGAACAACCAACTTCATTTTTTTTTACATTGTCAGTCACCCTCCTTACAATAATACATTAATGACCTTACATCCTGAAAATGTTTACCTACCAAAAAATTACGGTAATTTAGAATCTAAAAGTATATGACTTCCTTTGTCAAAGGTAGGCTTAACCCTTTTAAGGCGTCTTAAGTCTCCTTTTTATCCTCAACTGTGTTTTTTTCATGAAAGAGGTGTAGTTCAATAACCAAACAACGTTTATACAAAAAAAAAAAATGTATTGACAGGTTTCAGCAGTTCTAAAGATGACTTCTTCACATGATCAATATGTTACTGGATCAAGTTCGAAAGTACTTGTAATTGATACTTTTGAAGTCTATCCAGTAACATCTAGGTCATCTGAAGAAGGCTGCATTAGAACATCCAACATTTGGTTGATTGTTTCAATTACAATTTTTTTTTTGTGTGAAGACGTTGTTTGGTTATTGAACTACACCTCATTCTCCTTTGCTTTTAGTCGAGTTAATAAAGCACAAACTTTTATAATACACAAGGAAAAATCTTTAAATTTATCTTTTCAACTCTTTTTTTGCCCCTGCACTCGGTTAGCGAATCGATTTCACAATGCTATTTCATAGTAAAGATAAAAATACAAACATTTTTTTTTTTTTTCCTCTCACAAGATAAAATGGCAAAAAATAAATATATAGGAGAGAGAAAAAAGTTTTCCTTTTTAGCAGGTAACTCTCTAGTGCTGGCGGTTGTTTTGTTAGCGTGAGTAAAGCTGCATGGTTTCAGGGTGTTATCAGGTTGGTGAATGTGTTTCTACCTCACAACGATGCTGCCTCAGAACTCCCATATTCAATCTACACTCTGCTACCCTGTTCGGGACGACAAAAGCGGATTTCAACGTTATTTTTTTTATTACAATTATTCTTTTTATATTTTCATCGACGTTTATTTCCTATCTACGATGCATCCCTGAACGATAATCTCAATATCGTGAGGAAATAAAGTAAAGTTATCAATGACTCTTTCACGAAGATTAAGGTAGAGAATTTATTGAAGATAAATGTCATTGTAACAGAAGCATCAGAACTTTAGGACAAACTATGTCATTAGAATATTAGAAACTTCTAAAAAGTCTTCCTTTACAAATTGAATTGGTCACAACTGTAAATTGTAAAACACCGATAAACTCAAATCTCTAATCTTCCATATTTATCTTAATTATATTATTGATCAACCTATCATTGACATCTTTCTCTATTTCCTAACAGAATTTTGTGTTTAGTTTTCATTTCTAATCAGGATATTAATATGATATTGATGGAATACCTTCAGGATATTGGTTTCAATACAGCATGTTATTGCTGTATGTTCCAATACAGCATGTCATTGCTGTATGTTTCAATATTGCATGTTATTGCTGTATGTTTTTAATACTGTATGTTATTGCTGTATGTTTCAATACATCATGTTATTGCTGTATGTTTTAATACATCATGTTATTGCTGTATGTTTCAATACAGCATGTTATTGCTGTATGTTTCAATGCAGCATGTTATTGCTGTATGTTTCAATACAGCATGTTATTGCTGTATGTTTCAGTACATCATGTTATTGCTGTATGTTTCAATACATCATGTTATTGCTGTATGTTTCAATACAGCATGTCATTGCTGTATGTTTCAATACAGGATTTTATTGCTGTATGTTTTAATACAGCATGTTATTGCTGTATGTTTTAATACAGCATGTTATTGGTGTATGTTTCAATACAGCATTTAATTACTGTATGTTTCAATACAGCATGTAATTTCTGTATGTTTCAATGCCGCGTCAAATGCATTTATAGCTGGAAATGACCAATTAAAGAAACTGAAAACGAAGAGAGAGGTACTCTCAAGACACATGTTAGGTAACTACCTTCGAAAAACTCAGGTTCGAATTTTCAATTAATTAAGGATGCTTATTTTTTAAAGAAATATAGAGAGATAGTGCACTAATTAATAACGTTATAGAATGGTATTAAATTTTGTATAAAATATTAAATTTTTTCATGTGTTCGTCAACTGGGTGTAATTATTAAATATGTAAAAGGGGGTCAAAGGATCGCAAAAGTATTAATCCAACAAATTAAATATTCAATATGAACTTGATATTAACAATTTTACAAATAAAACAACAATACAAATAAATCTAATTTATTTGCTATTTAACTTCAGACAACGTAATAACGAATGAAATAGGTAAAAATGTAAAACTTATGATCTATATTATTACTGAATAAAAACCAAACTTGTAGAAGATCAACTTTATTGTAGAGTTATAAACGATTCACTTGTGTATCAATAATTTATTTATTAAATAGAAAAGAACCAATGCAGATTATTATAACAATTCCAGTTTTTGTTTAACAATAAAGAACAGATAGCAACTGTTCTATATGTAAATTGATAATTTAATGTAAACAAAACTACAAATGATAACACTGCACGAAATCCCCTTTGGAAATATAATTATTTATTTACATTAAGAAGGGTCGCAAAGTCTGAAGTGAAGGGATAGTATTGCTCATGCCATTCAGAGTAAACAATTGCAAGTATGAAACAAGTTAAAAGGGGGGGGGGGAGGAAAAACTGCACAAATGCTAATAATTCATTAATATCGTTTAACTAAATGTAAACAAGGAGGGAAGAGAGAAAAAAATAAGCTAACCGAACAGTTTTTTTTAGTTTTTTGTTTGTCTCCGCTAGAGAGATAGAAGGAGAGAGGCAATTTTTGTTTACAAGTTACTTATCGCAAGTTAGCCAGGCTGGTTCGAGTGTTGGATATAGGAGGGAAGTTGCTCCTGTCTGTTGAGCAAGGGGACTTCACCCTCAGGACTTTACCAAAGCCTCTGTTTGCTTTACGTTTTAACAACAACTTAAACAAGCATCGTCCGCTCTTTTCAACACTAAATAGGATGTAGAGGGTAGTGAAACAGTGAACTAAGCAGTCAGGGGAAAGAAATCCACAGCTGGGTCGTCTTCTTAGTTTTTTTTGGACAAATTATTTAGAAGTAACGTTGTCAATAAAAAGGGACCCTTTGAAGTTTTACAATGAATTTCCGATTGGAAATTCCTGAGTAGGTAGAAATTACTTGTCCGATCAAATACATTGTGAAGCAAGTAGAAGTTGTTAGTATTCATCATTGGTCAATTTGCTTTCTAATTTTTTTTGACTAAATTCAAGCTAGAATTTTGTGAATAAGTAAATGTTTTGGTGCCTTTTAAGAATATGTGGTTGGTTAAGTTCGTCTGCGGGACAAAGATTGGCATTAGGCATTTGAAAAAAACAAACCGGTGGAGAGCGGCCATGTCCCGCCCATTTTGGTGGAAAATATGATTTTCATGATCCTGAGTATGAACTTGATTTGTAGACCAATAATCAAGTTGATGGTAGTTTACCACTTAATAGGTTTGTTAGTCAAATATCACTCGAAATCAAAGTGTTCCCCCTGTCTTAGGACAAACTACCATCAACATTATTTTTGGTCCACAGGAACAGAAATAACAAAAAAAAAAAAAATGTTTTGGTCCACAGGAAAGAAGGAAATAACAAAAAAAAAAAAAAAAACAAGTTCGTACTAAGGATCATAAAAATCACAGTCATACTATCAGTTAAAGAGTTTGATATTAGGGATAATCAAAGAGAAAACATATTGTCATTATTATATCATAAAACCATTGTTGTAATTTCAATTTATTATAATTATCATTTATAAACGTGGTTAAAAATGATTCGTATCAAAAACTGGTCGAGTTACCACTATGGCTTTATCCTACCACTTCCGAGAAAATATGTAATAGGTATGCAGAGAAACAAGAAGTATATTCAGTAATAAACAGCTTGGTTTTCCGGTGGAATCCGCGTCTCGAAGGGGATGAAGTCCGACGTTTCGCTTCCACTACTGGAAGCATCTTCAGGGGTGTGGTGCATCGTGGTGTTGACTCGAAGCAATCACAAGATGAACTCAGTTCATCTTGTTTCAGAGTCATCTCAAGATGAACTCAGTTCATCTTGTGATTGCTGGATATACGCACCAAGTATATTCAGGTTAAATTTTGTTGAATTATTGATTGAATTAATTTCATTTAATAGTTAATGTTAAATTACTTACTTTGCGCAGCGCTACAGCCCGAGATGGGATTTGGATTCCCATACAACATATCTGCATTCCTCTCTGCTGCCCGCTCTGGTTCTCCAACTCCTCACTCCAAGTACCTTCAGGTCCTCCTTTATTGCTGTATGTTTTAATACAGCATGTTATTGCTGTATGTTTCAATACAGCATTTAATTACTGTATGTTTCAATACAGCAATACAGCATGTTATTGCTGTATGTTTCAATACAGCATGTCATTGCTGTATGTTTCAATACAGCATTTTATTGCTGTATGTTTTAATACAGCATGTTATTGCTGTATGTTTTAATACAGCATGTTATTGGTGTATGTTTCAATACAGCATTTAATTACTGTATGTTTTAATACAGCATGTAATTTCTGTATGTTTCAATGCCGCGTCAAATGCATTTATAGCTGGAAATGACCAATTAAAGAAACTGAAAACGAAGAGAGAGGTACTCTCAAGACACATGTTAGGTAACTACCTTCGACAAACTCAGGTTCGAATTTTCAATTAATTAAGGATGCTTATTTTTTAAAGAAATATAGAGAGATAGTGCACTAATTAATAACGTTATAGAATGGTATTAAATTTTGTATAAAATATTAAATTTTTTCATGTGTTCGTCAACTGGGTGTAATTATTAAATATGTAAAAGGGGGTCAAAGGATCGCAAAAGTATTAATCCAACAAATTAAATATTCAATATGAACTTGATATTAACAATTTTACAAATAAAACAACAATACAAATAAATCTAATTTATTTGCTATTTAACTTCAGACAACGTAATAACGAATGAAATAGGTAAAAATGTAAAACTTATGATCTATATTATTACTGAATAAAAACCAAACTTGTAGAAGATCAACTTTATTGTAGAGTTATAAACGATTCACTTGTGTATCAATAATTTATTTATTAAATAGAAAAGAACCAATGCAGATTATTATAACAATTCCAGTTTTTGTTTAACAATAAAGAACAGATAGCAACTGTTCTATATGTAAATTGATAATTTAATGTAAACAAAACTACAAATGATAACACTGCACGAAATCCCCTTTGGAAATATAATTATTTATTTACATTAAGAAGGGTCGCAAAGTCTGAAGTGAAGGGATAGTATTGCTCATGCCATTCAGAGTAAACAATTGCAAGTATGAAACAAGTTANACAAAACACTACTATTATTAAACAAAATAAATAACAATCATTATAACTATATATACCTTACTAACATTAACAATAACAATATCTATACTATCACATTTTCAATATTAACAGATTTATTTCTTTTCCAATTACATTTATATCTCTCGAGCCAAAGTCCATTGACTCGTTTCTATGATTATAATATGTATTTTCGTTTCTTATTTATTTAATTAAATATGGCCATCTCTCTTTCATTTAGTTTCTATACAGGTAAACTTGACAGTATATATGACTCGTTATATATAAAAGATAAAAAACAGAATTAATCTTCATCAATTTAAATGAATGATTATTTCAATTACTGTTCAAATATTATTTCTTGTGTGCATATGAGTTTTACTGTTTTGATATCGCGTACGTTAGATTTACATAAATACTAACAGGTGTTTATTTTTTACCCTCTAATTTCCCTGAGTATTTACATGTTTGTATGTAAAGCTGAAAAGGCAATATGTCCTGTTATCATAAAGCTGTGTTCTCAATAAACACAGACTGCGACTATTATTATATCATAAATTGTAGTTTTGCGTCCGAATAGAAATAAATTAAAAAAAAAGAGAAACACTCTTCATATTTCAAAACCATCTGGCACATTTTAATATAAAGCCATGGGCATTTGGTTAGGGGCAGCTTTTAGTTGGATGGGGGCAGCTGAATAAACCTTATCTGAAGCAGGATGATAATATGGCCCAATATCAGGGGGTTGAAGCGATCTAAGGCTTCATTTAGGTATTATTTCATTCTTTGAGCAACACTGGCGCTCTCTATATAATCAAAATCTACTAGGGGGAGTTATAACTCGAGTACCCTAGACACGCTTCCTTATCTAATAACAATATTAATATTTTACAAACACATATTGCAACTTATGAAAAAATAGATCACACCTTGATTTAACTCAAACTTAGATAGTTTTATTTGTTTTAGACAATTTATGATTAGAAATATATTGGTTTATAGTTATTTTATATTAACAATAATAAATTATTTGACTAATAGATTAGACATGGGCATTTTTTTACAAAAACTAATTATGTTACTTCTTTACATTGGTACTCCTCTATATTTTTACGACTATAAATGAATTTGACTGAATTACAATTAAGACAAAGGAATGTTTAGTCCAATATACTTTGGGACAAAGGAATATCACACTTCTGTTTTATAAGGCGAGTAGCAGTCGGAAGAAATGCCCTAATTATTTTAATTTTTAATCTCCAAGCCATCAAAAATCCGGAAGTTTGTACCTCCCTTTTATACAAACTTATTTTTTAATTATTGAATTCGCTTTTATACAAACTTCTTTCTTCATTATTATGCTGGCTTTTATCAGATAGGTTCCAAATAATTTGCATTATCCGATAAAAACCGAAATATGTTGGTGTATTTAAAACTTAACTTACAAACTGATGTGGAACATATACATACCCTTGGGGAACTTCTAAATGGGCATTCTTTTAAATAATAATAAATTCCTGCAGCAGAGATTCCATTTTTATTATCTATACATTATTGATTGGACAAAATGAGGGAAAAATGAACAACACAGCAACTTCAACGATGATTTTTTTTTTTTTTTTTAAATGCATTGCGGTCAGTCCTGTAATGTGTGCAATGAATAAACACAATGGATTTAAAATGGTTACGAGTTGCTCATTGTCTCTCCACCTTCCACAATCTACAGTTTAATTCGATTAATTAAAATTTCAGCTTTGTTCGAAGGACCTCCCCCCCCCCACCCCCTACTCCCGGTCTAAATAATGACTAACGACCTCCTCCCCCCAGGGCAGGGCGACAAACCAAATTGAGTTATATTTCGGGTTTTTGTAAATGAATCACGAGGCACTAATAATTTTTCCCAAGTTGAGGCTGAATATTCATGAATTAATACTGATTTCATGGGTACAACCTCCCCCCCCCCTCCCCCCTCTCTTCTTCTCATATACGTCAGCTCTTTATTGAAATTACCACCAAAAAAGGGACATTTATTTACTTTTAACCCCCTTCTCCTCTTCAACCTTCAAAGATAAATTAATTATTGTTATGAAAATGTATAATGCAAAAGGTAAAAAAAGGGGTTGGAAAAGTAGACAATATTTATAATGAAGATTTTGATTTGTGAATTTTTAACTGGTGGATTTTTTAAACAATTAAAATATTTTGTTTTAATTCAATGATTATTATGATTTTTAGAGAGAGGGGTGATGAATAGGTATAATTTATTTCAATATTAGAACGAAATAAATGCTAAGAAACATCGATTTATGTTTCTTACTTGCTATTGAATACAGTGTTACAGTTTAAACGTTAAACTAGAGTTCGAATTTTGCAAATTTGCATATTTTTTTTTTATTGCCCCAATTGATTTTTCTTTACGAATTACGTTGTTTAGAATGCACTAGGCCACTTTTAAAATTGCATATTTTGCATATTTCGGGCATTATTGCATATAATTGCATATTTCCGGAATAAGTGCATATTATTGAATATTTTCGCATAAATATTCTACTTCTTGAGAGAAATTTCCACTAAGGTCCATATTTTATATCATGTTTCTAGTCAAACATATATTATCTATGTATACCAAAACCCTTTTGAGGATTAGAAGTCATTTACTGTGTAACGGTGCACGTACCCGAACCCCCTGTCTTAAGCTTCTGGTTGATACCCTAAGAAGGCTTGTTTTCCTGTTTCTCGACTTAATCCATGACAAAGCTACCGCTGACGATTTATATATAGAGTGCTGCCCTTATTATCGGATTAAAATAACTTCGTTAACCAAATAAATGTACAACACTTTGATTTGGAGTATTACATTAAGGTCAGAGGGCTTCGGAGATTTGGCAAATTAGGCCATCCCAAAAGCAAAGAGTGCGCTTAATTCGGAGATTTGCATTTATTAAAGCTTATTTCAGGGACCTTCCGAATATATTTGAAAAACTGGGTCCAATTAGGGAAAGACTTAGGAAAAATATGGACGCAGTTCTCCACCGTAATCCGGGCTGGACCACTGTGGAGAACGTCACCCGCATCCTGGATGGGGCGGAAGGTAGAGAAGAAATAGAAGCTAACGTCGCTGCCCTAAAATATATTCCAGTAGTGTCGTGCGACGTTGTATTGAGGGAACGTTTTCACATTTAAAAATGGTTCTTTCCGACCGCAGACGAAATTTTAAGATTACAAATTTAGAGGAAGTCGTAATAGTTCAGACAAATTTTCATACTGTTCCCTAAATTTAAGTAATTTATTAAAAATTCATCGTAAAATAATGGTAAATTTTCATTGTTTTTAAATAAATATAGTCAATTTCTCTATTTCTGGTGGTTATTCTTGTGTATTCTGCTGCCTAATCTTTAAATGCCAGGTTTTTGAGTATTTTAAACCCTCTAAATTCACTTTACTTAGCACAATTAAATATTTATAGCTGCCTATTGGAGTTTAAGTGCAGTGGAGTTAAATGCATTTTTATATTAGGAATAAGTGCATATATTTGAGATAAGTGCATATACATGGGATAAACGCATATTTTAGTGCATATATTTTCGGGATAAGTTGCATATATTATTTGCATATTTCGCAATTTTCATATGCATATATTGAGGTTTTTAAGTGCATATCGATCCGAACTCTAATGATTACATCATCATTTTCTCAATGATTACACCATCATTAGAGTTTAATTACAAAATTGTTGAGAATTTGGTTAATTGGAAGTAAAGTACTAGAAACCACATTCTTCTGGATTTTTGGTCAAGGATAAAAATATGATCAAACTGGATTTAACTAAACTTTCTAACTAAGAAAATTCGGGGCGCAACAATCAGTAAAGGTCCCAGGCTGCCAAAAAGCTTATACAAATAAATATGTAATGGTTATCACGGGGTTAGTATTTCACTCCATCAGCCGAGTAAACCTTACAATTGACATGCGCAATCAGGCAGAAGCCACTTCTTACAAACCAAATTGACATGCGCAATCAGATAGACAATTCATATAAGTCAACTACCCATTTAAAGAGCGTAGATTCCCATGCCAAAATATATTAGTGAAGAATATAATATAATATAATATAGCCTGGAATAATTTCCAACAAAAAAAAAATCCAATTTTAAAACTTCAGTTTTTTAATTTGCCTTGCCTTGTTTTATTAAACAATAACTACCTATAACTATTTTGTTTTTCAGGTAAGTCTACTGAGCACCATATGGTAAACGGTCTAGAAGTGCACAAAAAAAGAGCATTCATATTATAAGATATTCTTTATATTATTAAGATGTTATAGAAAATAATAATTTTTCAGCTACAGACTGGAATAGAAGAAGGTTATTTTAATGAACTGGAGGTTAAGTTTTTGTGCCATTCTTTAATTATTTTTATTCTGGTCCTGATTCTTATTTAAAAAAAAAAAAAAATTGTGTGGCACATAGCTTTCACGCGTTTTATTTAGTATACTTTTGATGAATTTATGCTTTTACAATAGATACATGTCAAATTTCTTTAATTTTCCCCAAGTTTTATAAATCTTTAAAAATTGTTTTATTTTTTTAAATGAACTTAAGTATGAATTTAGCAAAATTGAAAGAGAACAGACTGTTCAAATTTATCTGGAGCTATCTGTGGACAAACCATAAAATTACATAAAAATCAGATGAGAACTTTTGAAGATATAAGCGTAAATAAATGTACATATGTTTCTGTTTTTTAAAACGATCACATGGCTTCCGTTACCTTTGGTAAGCTTGGAAGCAAGTATAATCTATGTATACTTGTATTTATACAATAATCCTTATTTATTAATATATAATAGCGCAATCTAGTAAGGACTGTTCGTGCTTCTAAACCGGAAGATGACGATTCATCTCAATTATCAATAACAAAGAAATTGAATGGTTGATACAAAGTATGAAGTTAAAACACTGTATATAAAGGGAAGAAGCACCGTATAATCCTGGTCTTGCTTCTTTATTAAATTCATATAAGTGGTTTTCTTTAAGGCTGAGGTCGAACTAGGACAAGGAGAGGGTAAGACAAGAATGCAGACTTTTGTTTTCAATATATGGTTTTAAGAAGGGGACGAATATAGGGTACAAGGTGGCTATGCACCTTTTCCTTTCCTGCCTACTTCAAGAGGTTAACAGAAGACAATATGTCTTCCAATCTGCTGCCACAAGTACCTACTGTTCCGTCTTTGGGGGAGAATATGGGTTGGAGACTATGAAACGTTTAACAATAAAGAAAGAACAAAAAATTGGAGAAGGAAAATATGAAAAGGTGTATTTATAAAAGTTGGAAGTCGCGTTGACTGGCACGTGGTGATGGGGGGATGTATTGTTAATAGCAAGTAATATAGTGGATATAGGTTAGACTTTGTAAAGGTAAGGGTGTATGGTCCCTTAGTACCCGCTGCAAGCTCGCAGTCAGAGGGGAACACATATAAGAACACCTTGCATCAACAGATGGCGAATTAAAACATTGGTCCTCTAGCCAGTACCCCCTTGTTCTTTATACATCTTGCCGAGGGTTGACTCTCCCCTCCAAGTGTACCGAGATTAAGGAATATCCAAGAGGGAGAGAGTCACGTGGCTTTAGTACCAGGTGGAACACCTGGACACGCCTTCTTACCTCCTGCATATAATCAAACATTAAACAACCCTCGCAGACTTCTACCTCTGAATCATAACTCTTGACAGCTTGATTCTAAAACATACTGTTAATATGAATATGCAACTAACTAGCATTATTACTACAACTTTATAAATCTTCAACAAGGTTCAAATTAGCTTAATATTGTTTAGGCCCCCATACACGATCAAACATTTTGCGCAAACCTGATGTTGGGCAAATTTAGGCCATATACATAAAAAATCATGTTTGCGCAAACATCAAACAGACCCATTCACGGTCAAATTGTTTGCGAAACATGATGTTTGCGCAAAATGTTTGACCGAGTATAGGGGCCTTTATTCTTAATGTTTATAATCAACCGTCAACAAACATCACAAATATTTTTGCTGAGCGAGAACATGTTGATGCCCTCCTGCATCAAATCTTGTATGCAAAAATCCCTAATCAGTAATTACGACTACTGTAGAAACATTCTTAAATTTTAATTTTAAGGGAAAAGCAAAAGTTTACTCCCATCACACCCTCTGTTAAAATTTAAAGTATATTTTATTAATGTTATGCTCACACCCCTAAATTAAAAATAAAGTTTTAGCATTCAGCTACTTCTCGATTAGTCCATCCACTGACAAATGCTGTATATGGTAATCAAAAGGTCACGGTCAATTAGCGACATCTTCTCAGAGATTATTAAAAAATGAAAGGGCAGTTTTTATCGTCTGAATACTTATTACATTGAAGGGTAGCGAAAAAGTTTTCGCCCTTTCGAAACGTTCCGGATTATTAAACCGTTTACAAAATGGTACCAATTCTTTTTATTCCCCCTTAATGGCAATGGTGTACTTGTCTTAAAACGGGTGAATGATAGGGACACAGATCTAGTTTTAGTTTTTTGGACAAGTGCTGCTGGTAGGAGGGTCATGCTACCAGATTCCACCATAAGGGCCGAACAGGTTTAGTAGGTTGGTTTGATTCGGAAGGACCTGCAATCATATGGGTCGACCATAAGGCCTGCTGAATCTCTGCCGAGGAAACAAGTAACACTTCCCGTCAACTTTTGAATGAGCCCGCATCGTTCTCTACCACACTTGATGCTCAACCAGCGTCCATCAGTCTGCAACAACCGCACATTCATTAAACTAATGCCGTCTGTTACACTTGCTGCATTCTATAAATTATAATTGATCTACTCACTTTAATTGGATGAAAAACGCGGATCCATAAATATGGACCTATTGAAATATCCGAAATTGGGGGAGGGGGGAATAATAATA
>KZ651163.1:147834-159000 GCA_001010745.2 Gerris buenoi | reverse complement strand
TTACTATTTTATCCTCTTTTAATATCTATAGACATGTAAATGGATCCAGTGATAAAGTGTGACTTTAATGTGATAAAAGATATAAAGGTCAAGATTCAGTATCCAAGTAAACCTACTTTTCCATCAGTCTAAGATAAGAAATGACGATTCTGCTTCTTTCTTCTTAATCAAAACCAGTGCCTCTACATTTTATTCATAAAATAATCATAGATATTGTAGAAAGAACAATTGATTAACCAATTTTTTTCCTTAACTTGCATCTGCTTACATCAAAATATATTGTAGTTGCCAATTTTTAGCTGCATAAAACGTGGTCCACTGAAAAACCAATCACCAAGAGCGATTTTTTTCTAAACAAAAATTTTCGAATTTAGAAGTTAATAAATAATTGTTTGATTATAGTTTTTGATGAATTCAGATAAATTCGACCGTTTGAAGCGATAATTAGTTTTTACTTTTGCTGACTATATTTTCTAAATCTTTAACTTTTATACAGGATACAAACTATTGAAAATGTAGCTGTGATAGCCATTCAAATGTTTGCGCAATTACAGTCTAGCACAACGTCTTACATCTTAGGCAACAACGATATTTTAGATGCTCTGAAATGCTCTGAAAGAAATTATAGGAGTTGCAGGCCATTACTACTATTGAAGATACCAGAGTAGGTTAGAGAAATAATAACTCTGAATTCACATGCATTATTTCGAAGTAGTTCTACACATTCCCTGGACAAGGGGGTATTTATTATTTGCAAATACTAGGGCATAATAAAACTCTATTGTTCTCCGTACACTATTAAATAGTGTGCTATTGAATTTATAACCCAAGATAGTTAATTGCTACATGCACTTAAAACTACAATCACTGGTGAGTAATGATTGGGGGTGGTCTCAACTCGTACAGTTCAAAGAGGAGGAAGACTAGGTCTAAGCTTAGTATGGATTGGACAGGGTGGTTATGGTCCGCTAGTTTTCACCCTCTGCTGTAAATGCCACCACGGGCCCTTTGGTAATTATTTATTACCCTAGGGTTTGAAGTAATATAGCAGTGAGATCCTAATGTACTGAAGGCTCATCTAGATCCTCTAACTCAGCACTATTCGTCATTTACCTAATGACATCCTACCAACCGGAACCATAGAAGAATATCTTATTATATACTTTCAATCATATGCTAACAGTGACGTCATAATATTGATAATCTTCTTTTTCAAGTATACCAGATAGGGCTTAATAGTTCGTTCTGTCAAAAAAATAAGGTATGCCTCATTATAATGTGACAAAAATTTTACTTACTGAAGTTTTAACACCAAAGTTACATTTAACAAAAATTTGAAATTATGTTTTTTGTTTGAACAGCTGAGTTATAAATAATTGTCGGCGCATCTTCTTTAGGTTCGTTTCACACTTCAGCTGTTTTAGGTGGCGTGGTTCAAATTCGGCCTAGGTTCGGTAGCTTCGGGAACATCGCCGATCTTTTCACATTTGCGAGGTTTACATCAGGTTTATTATCGATTGGCTGTCCATTTAAACCAGTTGCTTTTTATTCAGGGGTGAAAGAAGACGTATTATTGCCATGTGGGTTGTGTAAAGACGAATGAAATGGTGAAAGAAATAGTGCAATAGATTATGTTGGGTCCGTCCGAATTCTTACGAAAAGAAGAGAATTTGGTGCATTTTACACACTTTTCACTACGTTTTTATTAGCTTGCTTTCTTGTTTGTTTGTTTGTCCAGTACAAATATTGCAATCGATTTTTAACTAACTTCCCGAGTAGCTAGACATTTAAAACTTTTAGAATCGCTCAGAACACGATGACAATGCATTATTTCAATACTTTTAGCCGTCTTTCAGCACAATTTAATCAGTTTTCAGCCAATTTTGCTATATGGAAAGTTAGTTCGGAAACAATCCGCAAGTTATATTATTTGTTTTCACATATCCATAATTTACAATCTACATTTTGACGGGTTTTAAATTTATGGTTTTTTATTTAGTCAACAGAAAATTTAAAAACGTAGTATATAAAAAGTTCTTTTTATCTTGTAATTATTGAGGATTTAAGAAGGGAGTTCTAAAACTGTTTAGTTAATTTAGAATGTCAACAATATCTTTTGATGATTTACATCGACGGTTAAAAATTCACGTCAACGTCTAGATACGTTTATGAGGGAATGCAAATACATCTGTTGACTGGACATTTTAACAAAAACGTCCTTCCATGCTTCCAAGGTTTTATTCCTGTCCTTATATTTTTCTTCTGGCTTATCCCAAATCATAGGTCTCTGTTGTACTAGAGAAATGAAAAAAATCTATATCTACATCACTCATAATGAATAAAACTTGGTAAAGATTGTTCACTACACTGTTAAATCAATTAATACTATTAACCGTATTTATATATAACTTGTAGAGGCAACCTGTTGACTGTATCTATTGGGATCCTAGAAGGACGAGGTTGGACCGTGGTGATCGCTTCACACGTATTCGGGGACCTTATGTAAACAGCACCGAATTTAAACCGCGCCGCCTAAAACCTCTTAAATGTGAAACGAGCATGAGTCTACAGTTCTTTACTGTCATAGAGAAACAGATGTTGAAGCTGTAAAATCTGTAACTTTTATTATTCCTCTCACGAAACCTTTATAACTTCACTGACTCCGAATAACAAATTATATCAAATATGTCGGTTTAATGTAATAACAAAAGCTTGGACTCACAATATTTTGATTTCCTTTGATCTAAGAACCTTATGCATATATCCTTACAAAAGAAAAGAAAATATTAATAATTTTATATTCTATTTTGGTGTTTCTGAGGATAGTCCTGTGGTATCTTCAATAACAAATATTTTCTTAAGTACTATTTTCAAAATTATCTGATATTTTGGTTTTATCGACCCATAATAAGTTATTGATAAGTTGTTATCGTTTAATTGTTCAATGCCGCGAGTTGTTACTTCAGAGAAATTATAAATAATAAAGTTCATCAATAAACAGTAAATAAAACAAAATAGTTTTAGAGATGAGCATTACATTCCATTAAATAAAAGGTGCTAACAAATGATTAAACTATTATAAAATTTCACGCGAAATCAACCGAGCGTAACATACGTAAACTTTAATTATATGAACATATACGATGTAGACATATTAAACTAAAATGATGGTTACTATGCAATATAAACATAGTGTACACTTATAAACAGTAAAAGAGAATACACCTGAATGTCGGTGTATACTTCGGAACATCATATACATTGTTCTAATCTGATGTATTGAAGAAATGACAGGTGATGTCAAACTCACCTGTCATCTAACGGACAGTATTCTCAACTACCAAAAATTATCTAGATAATTATACCTGTTTGATCGCACAAATATAATAACTATTCAGAACCGATAATGTACCTTAAAGGGTACAGTACGGGTACCAAGTGGTACGGGTAGTAGAGTACTACGACAACAATGGGAAACAATGAGATGAGAGAGAGGTATACGCGGGTACTTCGTTCAATAGATGTTTAATGACTATGTTGTGTACCCACGGTACTTAACGACTTCATTCTAATATGTCCTTGGAAATAAAAAAATAAATAAATTAATATGAAATGAAGTATTATACAGGAACGTTGATGGTTTTTTAATGTTTATATTAATAGTTTTTAAAAAAAATATAAAAATAAAAAATGGTTTTAAGTATTCAGAATCTTAATCAATCCGGAGAACGGACGGACTATCCGCAATTTAGAGGTCAGTCTGCAAGTAGAGCTGTGGTAATGTTTACAAAATGGATATAGATGGCGAACTGTTGATAGTGTAATTTTGGTGGAAGAAGAGAAAAAGACGAGAAGGTGAAAGCAAAGATGGCAATTCTTCAGATTGTTACTCCCCTTATAAAGAAGCAGAAGGGAATAACAATTTAAAGAAGGAGTACGGAGTGGAGTATTCTTCTTTAGACACATACTCTCCTAATAAAAATAGAAGTATGATATTCCTTTGTCCTAAAGTACTTTAGACTAAACATCATGTGGTCTTAATAAGTCAAAGTGACTATTTACTATAAAAAAACATAGGGAGGTAACTATCAAAAGAAGTACCTACCACAAAGATTTTGGGTATACTACATAAACAAGAAAATATTAAGTTTCGGCAAGTTTGACACCTTGTTTTCTGATTTTAAGATGATTTTTCAGTACTTTTGAATGACTCAAATGAAGTTGAACTATTTAGGAGAAAACCCAAGTTTTGAAGTCTAGTCCAACCAAAAGCAGGCTATGTTTGGCTTTGTTTTAGGTAAATTGACTAAAATAAAGTCTTTGTTTTAGGTAAATTGGCTAAAATAAAGTCTTTGTTTTAGGTAAATTGACTAAAATAAAGTCTTTGTTTTAGGTAAATTGACTAAAATAAAGTCTTTGTTTTAGGTAAATTGACTAAAATAAAGTCTTTGTTTTAGGTAAATTGACTAAAATAAAGTCTTTGTTTTAGGTAAATTGACTAAAATNAGTAATATTTTTTTTTTTTTTGAGGTAAATGCACTAAAATAAAGACGGTTTGGTCGGTTAGGCTGCTCGGAAATGTCCAGAAGTTCGATCTCCCTGACTTTTTATCAAACGGCTGATGGTGTCGATCCTCCGTTGACGGCTGTATTTGGGTCTCACAAGACTCAATTTTATTAATTTTTTAAAATTGCCATGTCAGCCATCTGTCGCGCGTCGTAGAACGCATCGCATGAGGTATTAAACTAAAAATATTGTTGTACCCAAACATTGGAATGTGTTTTTGAAGCACTTGAATTAAACTCAGTTACACTCATTCATAAATCTGAAGATGATTCAGCAAAAACAAAATGGTGGACATATAAACTTATATTAACATTTTATATTATACCTACATGGAAGGTCATATTCATCAAACCTGTTGGAACATTTTTGATGATGACCAAAGATCTGGATCAATTCTCAGACCTGGCCTCCCTCGCTCAGTGCTTTGGCATAGCATCATCTCATAAATGGGAAGCTGCTTATGCGAAGAGGCGACTAACTAGTTGCGCATTTCACTGTAGGGTTTATACATGATGATGCAACACACTAGCACCGTGTCATCCATGGCTTATCTATACATATATATACTTGTATAAGTACTTTGGTAGGCCTTGGCCCTCCATTGATTGTCGCTCCACGGAGTTGGTTAGTTGTTGTCACAATAACCTTTAGGTTAACAAACTGTAGAAAGCTATTATATAAATGGCAACAATACTATTTATTCTTGAGTTTTGGACTAGTTATTCCCTCTATTGAGAATTGCAATATTTTTAGAAAAAAAGTTTTACCCATCACCTCAAGACACGTAAAACACTACAACTATATAGACGATTTAGACCTAAACCCTATAGTGTCTCTTCCAAGTACCTCCGACCTCCGTGCAAATGGACCCTTAAAGTACGTTAAGAAAATAAATACAGATTCACACAACTACACATATACAGGTTGGAGTGTGATTGCCTATGCGTGTGTATAATATAGTTAAATAAACTTTAAACGAGAAATAGAAGCTAGTTTAGATAATGTGTGGGTTTACCAGATAGCGTTTTCTGTCAATCAAAGATCTTTTTTTAAGAAAAAAAAAAACTTTTCAACTTAAACTTTACTTGCTCTCTTTATTGGAGTTTTTCCCCGGGTCTGAGGCCTGACGACTTTACATTACCCCCTCCCCTTCAATATCCCTTTTCAAAGGTAAATTGATTCCCATAATTTTCGTGAGCACGGGTCGGTTAGGCTGCTCGGAAATGTCCAGAAGTTCGATCTCCCTGACTTTTTATCAAACGGCTGATGGTGTCGATCCTCCGTTGACGGCTGTATTTGGGTCTCACAAGACTCAATTTTATTAATTTTTTAAAATTGCCATGTCAGCCATCTGTCGCGCGTCGTAGAACGCATCGCATGAGGTATTAAACTAAAAATATTGTTGTACCCAAACATTGGAATGTGTTTTTGAAGCACTTGAATTAAACTCAGTTACACTCATTCATAAATCTGAAGATGATTCAGCAAAAACAAAATGGTGGACATATAAACTTATATTAACATTTTATATTATACCTACATGGAAGGTCATATTCATCAAACCTGTTGGAACATTTTTGATGATGACCAAAGATCTGGATCAATTCTCAGACCTGGCCTCCCTCGCTCAGTGCTTTGGCATAGCATCATCTCATAAATGGGAAGCTGCTTATGCGAAGAGGCGACTAACTAGTTGCGCATTTCACTGTAGGGTTTATACATGATGATGCAACACACTAGCACCGTGTCATCCATGGCTTATCTATACATATATATACTTGTATAAGTACTTTGGTAGGCCTTGGCCCTCCATTGATTGTCGCTCCACGGAGTTGGTTAGTTGTTGTCACAATAACCTTTAGGTTAACAAACTGTAGAAAGCTATTATATAAATGGTAGTACACATATTAAACTAAAGTGATGGTTACTATGCAATATAAACATAGTATACACATGAACAGTAAAAGAGAATACACCTGAATGTCGGTGTATACTTCGGAACATCATATACATTGTTCTAATCTGATGTATTGAAGAAATGACAGGTGATGTCAAACTCACCTGTCATCTAACGGACAGTATTCTCAACTACCAAAAATTATCTAGATAATTATACCTGTTTGATCGCACAAATATAATAACTATTCAGAACCGATAATGTACCTTAAAGGGTACAGTACGGGTACCAAGTGGTACGGGTAGTAGAGTACTACGACAACAATGGGAAACAATGAGATGAGAGAGAGGTATACGCGGGTACTTCGTTCAATAGATGTTTAATGGCTATGTTGTGTACCCACGGTACTTAACGACTTCATTCTAATATGTCCTTGGAAATAAAAAAATAAATAAATTAATATNAAAATTTCGCCAACTGTGAAAGGGAAGTCAGAATTTAAATAATTAACCGAAAAGTGACATATTCAGCCGCCATTTTGAAAAAATTGTGTATTTCCACTAATCAGATTTTAGCAGACTTTTGATATGTTGTTTAGGATACTTTTCTAGAACGAATGCCGTTGGTTTCATCTTTGTTCTAATTTTTTCAAGGTTTGGCCATTTTTTTTACTATTTTAACCCGCCTATATATTAATCCTGATCATTTCAGACCCAAAGAGACATTGATTAACTGAAAAACAAACTGCAACTTGTCTAGTAAAGATTAGAGACAAAAATAATAATCTAAAATAGTAGTTGTAGTAGTAATTTAATTTTCGTCATTAATACATACAGAGACTAATCTGATAGTAATTAATGTTTTAATATTCGCATTCAGTCCTGTAGCGGAAATAGGCCTCCTCTATTGCTCCACGGATTATTGTATCTGCTCGTATTCTAGTCTTAATCAGGTTATAATGATTCAACAAAGATGATTTTATCAATCTTCAATCTTGGGTTTTTTAAGGGCTAAAGATGATAACACATTTGTTCGTAAGGGGATGGGAATCTGTAATTCGATATTGGTTTTTCAGCTATCAACTTTTTTTTTGTTTAAAAGTATTTTTATTTCTGTAGTGACTTTTCCCGACGAGATTTTTGTGAAAGATACCCAATATAAAGGTAAAGTAAGCCTCCGCCCCCAGGAGTTAGGGTAAAGCCACCCCCGGGTGCATGGTAGGACCGTCAAGGTACCAGGAGGTACCACCTGCCAACTGTCAGGGCACGTCGCACCACCCCCGACCCTTGTTATGCCTAAAAACAACCAAATCCAGCCCCTAGTTGAATTCCTTTCCCTTCCCTTCCCGTCTTGTCACTCAGATTCCCAAAAGAAAGAGAGTTTACCGCGTCCCTACCAACACAAACTTTCATCCAATTTTCCATTTTCTCCTTTAAAAAAAATAAATAAACAAAACAACAGATACTAGGCATCGCATGGCTCAGGTTAAAGTTACTGCAAGCATGTTGATCATATAAAATAGTAAATATAAGGTTTGTTCCAACCACACCTCAAACTAGTTTAAAACTGTACGACGCGGACGCATGTGCATTAGCAAAAAACGTTCATATGTGGTCCGATGCGGATGCGTTGGACAGTTCCAAACCAGTTTGAATTGTGGTTGGAACAACCCTATAATATTTATATTATGTAATATTTAAAGTATGAATAAAGCCGCTAAAAATGACCATATGCATATAAAGTACCGGCGTGGAAATCCCACACATGACTTCCATGAAATGTTGCGATGTCAATACAATAGCAATAGAGAACTTAGTATTTACGCCCATTTTCATGGAAGTAAAAACACAAAAATGCCAATATCTCCCAAACCGCTTGTCCGATTGTGCTCAAAAACCATAGGTACAATCTACCATATAGGACACATTTATACCCCAAAGGAAATTGAAATAAAATAGAGCTTACTGAAGTTATCGTCAACAGACCGATTTAGTGTTTAAGTGACTGTAACTCCAAAACGTCGTAAGCTACGCCCTTCGGGTTTACGCCATCAGTTTTTCCGACAAAAGTTTTAAAAAATGCTGCAAATGCATCTCAATACGATGTTATAAAGGTTTAAAGTTCCGAACGAACGTACGAACGTACATACATACATACGTACGCACAGACATTCATGTATATAAAACGGATTTTAATAATATGGGGTTCTTAAGACCCCTCCTTTATAGAGATTTCGGAATCACGTTTAGGAGGGTATCACCATACTTCCATTTTCATGGAAGTAAAAATAAGGCATTATCATTTATTTAGAAGATAAAGCTTCAAAAGAACAATGGTTTTACAGTGCTGCACCAGCTAATGCTAAATCCATCAAAATATAGAATTTTAGATTATATATTCGGTTGTTCAAAAATATAGAATTCTTTAACCATCACAATCCTTTCTCATTTGATATACTACGTATATGAGTACTACTCATTGAGTTGGTGATAGAGTATAATGGGCAAGAAATAATGTGTGAGAATATACAGTGTAAGATATCATTGAACTGAAGATATATATGAATGATATATGAATTGAAGATATCAATTTAAACTTTTTAAACTCAAGAGGAAAGCTACGGTAGGAAATATAATAGTAGTATTACCTTATGGATATAATATAATTATTTTTGTTAATCCATAGGATGGATATATGTCACTAATTAATTAAAAACATAGTATAAAACAAGACTATAATTCTAAAACTGTAGCTAATTACAATTAATTATTTTATCTTCTCACTGATAAACTGCTGAATATTTTAATTCTCATTAATATTAATCAGATTATATTAATGTCGGTATTAATATAATATAAAGGGGGGAGAAAATCTTATCAAGAACATCTTTAGAACGTTTAATTAATGTTTTCTACAAAACTATAAATATTTAATATTTAGATCAATATAGTTTAAAAGATATCAGTTTGAAGTTAGTTTCGAGGCTTTGCTGGGTCTAAAGCAGCGGCTTATCAGCTGAGCCAGGCTTCTGTCATTAATCAGTTAATTTTAGCTTCTAGCGGAGTTTAGACTTAGACTTTATATATCATTAGCTTCTACTAAATCATTAATTTATAAAGTTTGAAACNATTTAGTTAAAGAGCCATCGACTGTGAATGAATATTACTTAAGCACAACTGTAATTGTGTAGCAAGGCTTAAAGTCGCCACTTAACTAAGTTAATACTTGGTCGTAACTTTCATAACTACTGTAATATTTATAAAATAAGGAGAAAACAAATCCAATACCACGTTAAAAAAATGATTTGAAAGGATATTACCTCACTTACCTGACAGTGGTTGCCATAGTTAATAATATAAGTCCTTAATATTAACTTACGTACCTGTTGTCTGTCGTCAAAATATTTGGGGTTAATTTCTGTCTCGGAATTCGGGAGACCTAAAGATTTTTCGTTCTTCAGAACAATCAAACAGCTTCCGTTAGCATCTATATATGCTTGGAATATATTCCGTCGGATTAGCTTCCGCGGATCAAATTAGCTCGGAAACCTTCGCAGCAAAATCATAATAATTTTGACATTTTTACGTTTTTGGCAGTATTCATACTACGGAACATTTAAATTTTAATTTAAATCAAATTATAATTATTATTAACTACGGGAAACATACAGAGAAAAATCGGTCTCTTATAGACTTAGTTAATCTGTTTCGCTGGTTTTCCTAAATAAAATATAAGTTGTTATTTAGAGTGATGAACTCTCAGAAGTGTATGTTGAACTTGTTTTACTTTTCGTTTTTGTATTAATTATATGACATTTCTTTAGGTTGCTACTCCCCTTATAAAAAGAACAGAGGGGAGTAATAATCTAATGAAGGTGTACGGGTTTCTCTTCTTTAGACTGTTACTCCCCTTGTAAGTGTGATAAATCCAATGCACTTTTATCCCAAAAATACATCGGACTAAACATCCTTTTTTCTTAATAGTTATAGTATTATAGTAGTAGTTACTCATATAGTCAGTCATTTATACAAATAACAAAAACACAGAAGCGTAATCTAAAGAAGTACTAATTATTAATTATTTTAATTTATACTATAAGTTTGAGGTACTTATAAACTCATAATTAGGTAATTACAAGATGGAGGTATAGGTCACTGATGACAAGTGAAAAAACTTGGCTATACCTCACTTGGAGTAATTCGAAAAATCACAGAATATTTGTGTCACTAAAGATAAAAGAGTCGGTCGATGCCGACAAATGACAAAAACTGATGATAGGAAAGTGGAACAGGGTTCCACCGAGCATGCCATACCCAACAGCAAAAACTTTTCCGTTAAAAAAATGATGTGAAAGGATATTACCTCACTTACCTGACAGTGGTTGCTAAAGTTTATATAAGTCCTTAATATTAACTTCACTTTTGTTTGTACCTGTTGTCTGTCAAAATATTTGGGGTTAATTTCTGTCTCGGAATTCGGGAGACCTAAAGATTTTTCGTTCTTCAGAACAATCAAACAGCTTCTGTTAGCATCTATATGCTCGGAATATATTCCGTCGGATTAGCTTCCGCGGATCAAATTAGCTCGGAAACCTTCGCAGCAAAATCATAATAATTTTGTCATTTTTACGTTTTTGGCAGTATTCATACTACGGAACATTTAAATTTTAATTTAAATCAAATTATAATTATTATTAACTACGA
>KZ651163.1:133174-147489 GCA_001010745.2 Gerris buenoi | reverse complement strand
GACAGACGACAGACGACGGACAGACATTTTTTAAAAACCACTTTTTTGGACTCAGGGGACCTCAAAACGTGTAAATCCATCAAAATCTCAAAATCGAATTTTCGCGCCATCACAATACTTTCTCTTTATATGAGAAAGTAAAAATATGCTCTAGTGCCGGGATTTGAACCACGGGCCTCTAAATGATGGAAAAAAATGGTGGAACAATGAAATAAATTAGACAATAATGGCTAGTAAAAGCATAAAGTGCATGACTCATCTAAAAAGCTATGCGCCACACTAATAGGCAGTCTATTTTACATTATTGATTACTGAGAAATTCATTGTAAAATAAATGCAACATAACGAACGATTTCAAATGAATGAAACATTCTATATAAAACCATTTCGTAGGTATTTAAAACAAATCTGTAGAGAGGCTTCTAGAGTTAGATGTTACAAAAGCCCTCTACACAATAAACCAATAATTTGACCTTAAGCCACTTGTGAATAATACACACAAGTGGATTTAGTTAAAGAGCCATCGACTGTGAATGAATATTACTTAAGCACAACTGTAATTGTGTAGCAAGGCTTAAAGTCGCCACTTAACTAAGTTAATACTTGGTCGTAACTTTCATAACTACTGTAATATTTATAAAATAAGGAGAAAACAAATCCAATACCAACCCTACAGTCATGTAATATTTACCATCACGTTAACATAGAAGGATAAGCCCGTCTGCTAATTCTTTTACTAAAGTGTTAAATTATAAATTGGCTTTTGTGATACCATAATAAACAAGATCAATAGTTTGACACAGGTATATTTGGTTTCGAATAAACTTAACCAGTAGAGTGTGGATGCATAACAATAAGAAGCTTTATCTAATAAGCACAAAAATAGGAGAGATAAAATAGATAAAGGTGTGTCATAGATAACAGACAAAGTTAAATAGAAGAGTGGCGTAATAATCAAATAAAGTCATATAAAAATTAAAATCGTATAAAACTTATTAATTATGTTCCTATTGTATTAATATTACATAACAGCATAATAATGAATTCATGTTCAAATGTAGGTACACCTATGTGAAGGGATAAATGAACTCATAGTTGTATTGTGATTATACTATATACTAATGGGAGTCTTATTCCTCAGACTACTCTTCATCTGCTCTTTTCTGCTCTCTTCTTCTTCTGTGGTCCATGCGAATCCATTAAGTAAGGCACGGAGAATCCATAATTATAACTATTTTCTTCTCTATTATCACCAAATTCATGTAGATATTTTAAGAACTTTTAGTGACAAAAACCATCCCAACGTCCCTGGAACATATTAATTTTAAAAATGAGAGACTTTGAAAATTAAAATATAGATCGTCTTCTTACTTGAACATTTTTGAGATTGAAGACACGACTTAAGTCTTGAATTTAAGGATAAAAAACTCTTTGTCATTAATATACGGTCATCTTATTTAACCACATGTGTCTCATCTGTTGGCCCTTCCCCCACCACCACTCCGCTCACTATTTCCCACCTCTCCGCCATTTTAACTTACTAAATTCTATAATGTGGAAATTTATACAAATGTTCACGAACTGTATAAATACAAAATTTTGTATGACGCATGTACCCTGGGGCCTGTAAAAATGCATGGTTTATTTTTACATGCGTCTAGTTCCAGAAACAGCCGCTTCCTGGCCGCGGCGTGCAGCAAGCGCTAGTAGTTTTCAGCGTCAGCAGTTCAATTTAGTAGCAATCAATATTTTTATTACTGCGGTTTGTTTTGGTATTGATGTAACCTTAATATGCATTTATTGTTTTGAAGATTACGGCAAAATAGTTTGCATGTTTAATAATTAGTTTACATGTGGTGGGCGATAAAATAGTATACGCACCACGAGCAGTAAGCGACATGACAGGCCTCGGGTGTTAAACGCACTCGTGCTTTCAAACTTCGCCCTCGGCCAATGTAATAACGCCCTTACTTATTAGGTTTTTTACCCCTATTTTGGGCCTTCGCTTCTTGGAAAAATATTAATCTTACAAATATCAATAAAGTTTGGCAAATAAATTGTAATCTTTTACGCTGTAGGTCATAAGTAGTTTGGGTAAAGTTCAAACATTCAGAAGTGAAACGACAATTAAGAATACTTTTGAACTTTTCTATTCAAGCAATCTGATTCCCATAAACTTTTTTTAAAAAAAAGTTTTGTTATTCTATCAAGATTTTTCGAGAGCATTAATAAAAAAGTAAAAGAAGTTAAGACTGGTTTTAGTGTTAAGAAAAAAAAAAAAAATCTGCTTCATCCAAATAGCTTTAACTCTGTGGTAGGAGGGAAAGAAACGAAAGTTTTTTCTCAAGTTTTTCTTAGGTTATCTTTTAGGTAGAAAGTAAGGTAAAAAGAAAATAAGTCGAGTGTATGTTGTTAGTGAAGGGAGAGGGCAGGATAAGAAGTTTGAGGAGCCTGTAGCTATTCGCTTGACTATCAGATAAAAACCGCCAAGTTAGTAAAGCAACGATGCAAGCATCTAGAACCCATGTTTATTTCTTCTACCAACAAGTAGTTGAGGTTATGAGTTAGAAAAGCCCATTTGGCTCAGTAAAAAAGGTTTTAAGAAAATATATAATATAATCCTCAATATACATTTTAATGGAACCATAGACGCTAATAATTAGCTTGTTTATAATTAAATATAAAAAAAGTTGATTTTCCGGGCGGCACCACTACAGGTAAGTACTGATTTTTCTGCCAAGTTTCAACTCTCTAGGTTAAACACCTGGGGCGCTACGATGATAACACACATACATACAGTCGTCATGCTGAAAACCACTCGAGATCTTAAAAATACCCAAAACGGATAATTCCGTTGAAATCTTGAAAAAAATGTTTTTGGTGAAAACAATACTTTTCCTACTATTAGTAGTGAGGAAAAGTAAAAATGAGAAATAATTAATGGTTAAAAAAACTATAGGTATATTCTTTAAATTTGACTTTTGTTTATGAAGGCGAATAATAATTGTGGCCGCAGCCACCAGACCCTCAGAGGATCGTTGACTAGAAACCAATTTGTTACAGAAAGGTGATGATACTGATTTTAAAGAAAAAGAAAAACCAAACGCTTTTATAACTCAATGCTCAAAAAAAGGAGACTTTTTTTAATTGCCACTGAACTACTGAACTACAATATAATACCGTGTTTTTGCACTGCAAAACAGTTGTGTACACACGGTACACAATTCTGTAGTGAGAGACACCAAAGGAAGTGCCACGCAAGCACGACACATAGGAACTTTTGCAACATCAGAAATTACGTCAAAGAGAATTTTGCATTACGTCATGTCCTGCATCGTTTTGTCGTGTCCGACTTATCAGGTGCCCGACGATGCCCACCCAACTCAGGAACTATACCAGATCAAGAAGATTAGATATAAGGCTTATCAGAGACAAGCGTGCTCTCATACAGCCATACTTGCTTACCTGACAAAACACATAAGAAATACCTTGGTGTCACTCACTACCTAAATTGTGTACCTTATTGCAGTGTGCAAAAACATGGTATTACATTGCTTATATGTATATTTAACCCTTTCGGGACCAACGACGTAATATTCCGAAAACTTTTTTTTGCACTAAGGACCAACGACGTAATATTCCGCAAGTGATTTTTTGGTTATGACGTGACACTACTCACTTTGTATGGTTATAGTAATAGTAATAGTTATTATTAATTNAAATTACTTTTTTTAGTAACATCTTCTTATGCTTTTTCAATTTTCACATAAGAACCATTAAGTTCGAAAACGAAATAGAGATTAACTCCCATCTATAAAAACCCATTTTTCGGTTCTTGTGCACAAGTCTGTGAGTAAAAGAGGAGATACAATATTAAAAAAAAAATTAGAAAATTAGCGATGATGAACGTGTAGGAAGGTAGAAATTAATCCGGGCCGGGGGTGTTCATGTTCATAGGTTCATAGGAACCCGGGCCTGGCTAACTCACCTCCCCTCTACTATCTCGGTCCTGAAAGGGTTAATTGTCTTAATAAATCATTTTAATTTGCTTGAAAATATCATTGGCTAATTTTAAAATGGAGTCTCGTGATGCCTATTTATTAAAAAACAAAATTCTTATAAGTTTAAGAAAGGTAAAAAAGTTCAACAACAAAAAAATATATAATGAATAGTAACCTATTGTGTTAAAGAAAAAAATGAAAATAATTAATTCATGTTTAATTTATGAACTTCCAATGAAAAAGATAAACCATATTGACGAAATAAAAAACAAAATAAATAAATACGATAAACTCGTGATTACAAAAATTATTTGTTGTATAATTTTCGAGTAAATCGTTGTAATAAGAAATACGGTCAATTTCCTCCCCCCTCTACTGCCCGCCTTAACGTAACAATATCCGATTCTTGTTTGTCCAGCAATTTTCCTATCAAAAGTTGGGCCTTTTTACCTTCGCTTTCTATAAACTCCCACCTAAAGAAAATAACTTACTAAAAAACACTAGCGAGCACTAAAATTAGTTTTTTGGGTTGTTGAATAAATAGTGATTACAAATCATGAATAATCTACTATTAACTTAAAGACAAAGAGAAAATTGTTCAGATAATGTACATTCGTTTTTCTTCTGTTTTTTGTGAACAGAAATAAGATATTATCCTCATTTTGGTTATTCCTTTACTCCTTTTAATAATGTAATCGTCTACAACTATAAAGTGCTACTTTTGAATGTTTGTATTACAAAACACAAATGAATAGCGAATATTGAAAATGCATTCAATGAGTGGTAGACATGCTTTTTATACAGGTTGCCGTAGAATGGAATAAAATAAGCAGAAAAAGATTCGAAAACATATTTTTATTTCGTTTATTGTTAAAGTTTTGTTTAACTAGATTTTTTAAAAATGATTTGCTCCAAATGACAGTCATTATAAGCAATACTCATCCAGAACCGTTCCTAGAAGTTTTTCAGCAGTTTTCCTCTCTATCATACCTCGAATAATACTGGAGATTCTTCCTCTTATCTTCTTGAGTTGTTAGGGAGTTTGAGGCTATGTTTGTAAACCTCAGCTTCGGGATAACCCTACAATACAGATCCTAAAGTTATTGCTACGGTGATTCCAACTGCTACTTTTCCAGTCCCAATTTTTAGAGTTCTTTCAAGAACGTGATAAACGTGAATAAACTGAATTTCGTTTTGGCAGGATATGCTGGAGAGGGTGGCGGAAAGCTTCCAGGGATGATAATATTAGCACAGTATTGAGATATTCTCACCTATGAGCTAGATGAAGCGTCCGTGAATGAAAATACCTACGTTGATTAGGGAAACTATGATTGTTATACATGTAAGTTAAGTGTATAATTATATGTAATGTATTACCATTATATTAGTCTTACAATTAGAATTGATTTTGACAGAACTGGAAAGTTGAAAAGAGAGCCATTGAAAACTCAAGATATTGACTTCTAGAAGTTCAGAAGACACAATCTCGACCACTCATTGGATCTCTACTCAATTTTTATTTCTATTTTATCTCTAATCCATCTTTATTTCAATTGTCCTTGACTTTCCAAATCAATTCCAATTATGAAACTACTATAGTGTGCTGCTGCTTGGAAGAATGTTCCCCTTAACCGAACACCTTGGTGAGAATAGAGGACCTGGGAAACAAAATTTATATAGAGAATTTTGCCTCAAAGAATATGTTTGAGGAGCCTGTCCTTTTGTCGAAGAGGTAACACCTATGCATCGACCTTTGGATTAATCATTGGTGCTCAAAGACTTGTGCACTGGAGCACATTGGGTTTGTATACAAGGGATTTTAGGTCATTATCGTTTTCAATTAATTTTCCAATTTCTATCATCGAGACAATTTACTTTTGAAATTACTTTTTTTGTAACATCTTCTTATGCTTTTTCAATTTTCACATAAGAACCATTAAGTTCGAAAACGAAATAGAGATTAACTCCCATCTATAAAAACCCATTTTTCGGTTCTTGTGCACAAGTCTGTTAGCAAAAGAGGAGATACAAAGGTTTTTGCTCTTTAAGAAAAGGACTCGCTCCATAAACATATTGTTTTAGACGAAAGTCTCATTATTTTCACTATGTTTCATGTGTAGTATCATTCTTTTGGAACTCTCCCTTCAGCCAGAAGTGCTTGATGACGTAAATCAACCACTATCCTGAGATAATAACCTGCAAGTCCAACAATTCTAAAAATTAAAATCATTCAAGGTATTATTATTTATTTAATGATTCATTTTATTGCAATACTGTATAATCTACTTGTTGGATTTAATTTCCATTTTATTATCAACTCAGATAAATTTAGTGGATGAAGTTAGTGTAGAATCATGGATAGGGCACAACAGCTAGATTTCGTTGGCTTGTTGCGTGCCTAGATCCCCCCTTTACGTTGTCCAATACTGGCAGAGTTATTTGTTCGATACATAGTTAATGTTTCGTGGTTTCACAGCAATAAACTATCCCCTTGTTGTTACTTCAATTTTTTTTTCTCTCTTGTTCTTCTTTTCTGTTTTATTTTGGTATGATTGGTTTCCTAGAAGGGGTATTGGTTTGTTAAAGGCATCAGGTTGAAGTCACTGAAAAAAGAAACTTCACAGAACAAACTAATAATCTTCTTCTTTTAGCTTTGCTCTAAATATGACATTTCGAGATTTCTTTCTCTGTCTCTAACAACAGTTTCAAGGAATCGAAACTTTCTATTCTTTGTATTGCTAAGCCTCGTTTCTGAACGGAACAGTTCTCAAAAATTCATTGAAACAAAATAGTAATTGATTGTACTTGGATTGCAGTAACCAGAGCCGTGAATAATTTATTTCCTGTTATTTACTCTTGTAATTTAAGAGTCATATTAGAAGGACAAATTTAATATGGCCAGGTTATGACGAGTTAATTTGTTTGAGTTAGCTACACGAGCCGTTGTTCAGAAAATATATACTTGAATGTAAATATAGAAAAAAAACATTTATTTAAGAGCAGTTAAATACATTTCAATTTATTATTACTTAGTTAACTACGATAAAGTTTTTTTTTTTTTTTAAATAAATGTTTAACAACTTCTACAAAACTTCGGTCAAAAACCAAGTAATTTAGTTCAACTCAAATGAACACGTAATTTAAAATAAATAAGATGAGTGGTAACGCTGAAAAACAAATGCAAATATTATTTGGATATCTCGCTTTAATGATAACGTGAAAGTTTTTGAGCATGGGATAATTTTTGATACCCATTGGTGGTCGCAACAACAATTATTTTTATTTAATTATTTAGGAGTTCATATTTGCGTAGGAGTAGAACCCTTTAACTTCTATGAAAAGTATATAAGAATTAGTTTAAAAGCCAAATGTTATAGTTAATCGAGGTCTCAATGCCAAATCCTCAACTCTAGCCACTGGTATCCGAAGAAACTTTTTATATTATTTATTTTATAGAAAGGAATAATATACAGAATAAAAATTGTGTTTGTGAAAATTTTGCATTTTCAAAGATTATCTATTGGACTATACGACTATACCCCAAAAAAACTAATAAAATAAAAAATAGTTGGACCCTAAAATTAAATTTGAAATGTTAAAACTGAACAGGAAAACGCTGAATAGCAGTAATGGGATTGCTTATTTGCTGGCTACTGCGAATTAAATTACCACATTTTAAAATAATTGAAACACTGCAGACTATTCCGCATGTAGGAAATGTTTGGGAAAAAACAGCCCGATAATATATTCAGCGATAAAGTAGTTGCAAACCACAAAGGATTAAGAGGGCATTAGCTTGGATTGTCAGATTGCTATAGCTGGTAGAAGGTATAGGCTTCCAATAATACAAGAAGTCATAGAAAAATGTCAGTACTATCAACCAAAATATAAGTAGTATTAGTAAAATAAATAATACATTTTAAAGTAGTTTTGATAGAGGAAAACATTTTTCCTTATATTTAAAACATGTTTTCCCCTTATAAACATGTTAATTTTTGATAAAACTGATTTTCACCTTGTATCGTTGTAGTAAAAGAATGTTATCTCGATCAGATAGAATTTAAATGAAACTAATAATTTATTTATGAGTTGTTTACATTGCTGTAAGATGCTAATTTCATGTTTATGAATCCATGAAAAAATGACCGGGCGTATAATTAAATTTTAAAGACCTTTGTTCAATTATTTACATACAAATAGAGACCACGAGGAAACTTCATGTAAAAGAATAGGACGATGTGTTTGTTTAATAAATAAAGCCGTTTAAAATACGTTCTGCAAAGCAATAAATCACGAGTAAAGTGACACGACACTGACTTATGAGTCCGTGGGCCCTGCATGTGAACAGCGACGCATGCAAGCGAACTACGCCAATGCAACATTGCAGAATAACCTGTAGACTTGTAAACACCTGTAATACAACTTGTTTGATACATGTTGATAAATATGCGACCGATAAACATTTCAACGTTTATCAACCCGATTTCATGTTCTCTTGGGAAACGTGCGTTTTTACGCTAAGAATACTGTTATCTCCGATTGCTCTCGACACACGGATCTTGAATATTCATGAATGGAAATTTACAGTTTTGAAGAAAACACATTATCCCGTGGAAAGATTCGATTGCCTTTATTTTACCGTAACGAGTCTGAGAAGGATGGAACTCGCGCCGTACGGAACCGTACATCACTCTGAACTACCTGACGGATAATAGGAAGGGAAGCATGCATGGAGAAAATAATTATCGTCGGAGCAGTAAAGCCGTTGAAGAACGACTCGGGCTATCGATGATGAAGCCTTATTTGCAAAGTTTCTGTATACATTCTCCTGAAGTCAATTAGTGAATTTCAGAAAGGGGTAAGATTCTTCTACCTACAATTGTTAAACTTAACCTATTTAATTGTATAGGGCTGTATATTACGGTTTGCTGTATACGGAGGTTCCGATACAGGCCGTTCTTGTATCGGTAAATCTTCCGACATTACGCCCCTTTCTCTCTTGTACTTTTGTTAAAGTATATTTATCAGTGCGGACGATATATCCAACTGGAGTAGTGTAGATACGCGAGCCCTGGGGAGGCAATATCAAGCTATTCCGTGACTGCTTGATATTGGATCTAGAAGGGTTGGCAAGCAAGTTTCCTGCATAGATTTGCATCCTAACCTTCCAGAGATACCAACCCCTACCAGATATATTTGCATTTTACGCCCCACACATACCAACTTCTCCTCTGTAGACTTTACCTGCTTTAGAACTAAACTAAAACATAAAAGCTTTCTAAGTCCGATTTAAAATAGAAACAAAAGGGAAAGAAATCACTCATAAAACACAAAAGTTTTTTCGTATCTTCCTTACATTGTAGCTACAGGAAAATAAAGCGAGCACCCTTACCATTAGATTTACATATTCTTGTTACTTTGCATGTTTATAAACATATAACTAATGCAGGATTCTCCTCTAATCCTATAATATTTAATAAAATACTAATTATAATAAGTATAAATTAACAATCTTCCAATGTATAAAGTTTGCTCAATCACTGTTCGATTTTATGCATACTATAATACCATTCAAGAATAAAAATAATTAAAGTTGAAATAAGAGAATGCATGTCGTTAATTTCAATCAATCAATGCAAACATGTTTAAATAAATAAACTATGAGCCACACCAATAAATATTTACTCTGTGAGTTAAATTTACTGTACGCTAAACATTTACAAAAAACAATTACTGCAAAGCGCACGCTCATCAAATTCAACACACACATGGGTTTGTGGACCTAGCTCAATATGAGGTGAAGCTTAAAGTTAAAAGAACTTGATTTAAGAAATGTTTGAATAACTAACCAATTAAGTGACAAAGTACCATCGACATTTTTTTTTTTTTTTTTTTGTCAGGATCATCAATATCATATTGTCCGCCAAAATGGATGGGACATGGCTGCTCTCCACCAGTCATAGTAACAGCCTATAGCCAAGCTATGTTCTGCAGACGACCATATCTTTTATATAATCGAGTAGTGTCCCAACAACGACAACGACAACAACGACTCACCTCTAAATGATTTATAACGTTAAAAATTGATGTGCCATAACCTGGGATTGAACCAGTGACCTCCAGCGTAAGAAGCGAGACCGCTAGCAATGAGCTACCAAACCAGATTGAAACTTCCGGCCTTAAACTTTCAATTTAACAGTAGTATCCTACCTATACCTATAATAATATATATTTAAATTTTTTGATCATATTTTATTCAGCCCGGCATAACGGCTAGTATTATTATAAAAAGCACCGAAAGATTAATAAAAACACGAAATTTAAGCTTGAGTTAAGTCACAATTCGTTTACTTGGTGTTAGCAGTAACAATATGCTGGAATATTTCCGTTTAGAATTTCCCACCATGATATTACCAGACATATTTTGTGTTTGTGGTTGAGAAATGCAACAAAGACCCCAGAACTAAAGTGAGTTTATGAATTTGGTGCCCAAGCAGCAAATGGAATGCGTCCAAATTTCCCCGACTTTGGATAAACCATAAACAGAGGGAGAGAGAGCATTATTAACAGCAGAATGTTATCGCTTGGACTTAATGCTTAAAATCAGCGAAGTATTTTGATGCTAAAAATAGAAAATAATAACGAACATGGAATCAACTTTTAAATTTTGAACTTAAAAATTATTAATTTTAAAAAGGTGTACAAATACTACAAGGTTTTCTTTAAGGTGTTTTATAGAAGAAGTGTAATTGGAAAATGTTAAGGATAAACCCGCAAAAATAATGTTTTTTGAGTAAACGAAGCTGTACAGGATTCATATGTTAATGTGAACTTTTTTGTTCAGCATCAAATTTCCTTTGAGAACTTTCGTCCAGAAAAACATTTTGGCATTTATTTTGGCATTGGGTGAGATTCTGACCAAAACATTTCTCGCCTGGTAACATTAAATCCACAAAACTTCAAAAAAGAAGTCCGTTGATCTTAAACTTTAATTATACCATTCAAAAGCTTAAAAAATGGCCCAAGCTTTTCTCTAAATTCACCATCTAACATCCCTTCCCCAAAGAGCAAATCTCTGGAATTTCTTGGTCGAGAGTTAAATATATATATTTTAAATGCAACAGGACTTAAAAGATGCTTAATTGGATACCAATGAGTAACTCTTTAAGATTATCCCTTGTCCTAATTGCTCTTTCTCATTAAGTTTTCTGATACTATGCAATTTATCGAAATATTTGTGAAACTCTGAATAAAAAAAAATCTATATCTGGTAAATTATTGATAAAAAGGCATTGCTTGATTGCATTTGACACATAGAGTCCACCAGTTTCGTTAAGACATTTTATCGCGGGTCAACCTGCGTAAATGTATAGGCTGCGTATGTAAATTGTTAGGTGAATACATTGATGAAACAGGTATATTAATCTTTAGGGTTGTCTGTCTTTATGACGCATCCCAATTAGTCCATACGTCCTGTAATAACGCGCGTTTTTCCCATCCTCGCCTTAAAGCTCTTGTATAGAATTCAATTCAGATCACGTGTTCATTTAATGAATTTTCTCGCAAAGTCGGATAAGTATACCTATGTTTATAGGAAGGGATAAAATCAAAAGGAACGAAGATAAGGGAGGCTTATAACCCCTCGCGTGCGTCAGTTTGTCATAAGGTTATTCCCTTGTGAGATAACTACTTTAATTAGACTTAATATGCAAAATCATCCTTTAGATTTCACCAATTAAGGGTGTAAAATGAAATTTTATAGTCTACTCTTAAGTATTCACACAAAAAAGTATTTAAAGACAGTTTTATAAACAAACATAACCACACAATCACACCTTAAAAGTGCCTTAAAGGTGATAGACCAAGTTTGACATCGATGATCTCACATTTTTTCAGTGTAGTCTCGAATTACTCTATCGATGCTTTATCTGTTACGTGGAAGTAGTCCCAACTTTTGGTATTGTTTTTTTTTCACGGGAAATATTCTTTCTCTGATTGAGCAGTCAAACATTTTTATGGATCTTAAGAAATTTGGGAGTATCTGAAATTCCCTTTAAAACAAAACTTTACACTTTTTTTTTATTGGCTATAACACTTCTCTGTTATTGGTTAACATTTTGCTTCCGAGCTTATCGAAAGTAACGGGGGCTATGTCATCGTTCAGAAGAAAAATAAAAAATGTTTATGTCACCGATTTTACAAGACAGAAATCAGTTTCAGACATTAGGGAACATTTTTGGTTCCGTGTCTGTCTGATAATCAGTCGCTTAATTTTTGTGTACCAACATATCTTGAAAACTACACGTCCGATATTAATTAAATTTTTATGTTAGATAATAATTAGCTCATGGCTGTCCCACATGTGGACAAAGATACATTTAGTTGCACCTACAGCATCAAAAGTACTTATCTGATTTGTATGAAAATTTTATAATTTATCGAAAGTAACCCGCAGATTGCCCCAGATTAATTTGAACCGTCTGCAATATTTATACTTTAATTCATTTAAAAAAAAAAAAAAAAAACAATTAAAGAAACGGGGGAAACCATTAAACAAATTAGATAAAAATTGCTAGTAAAAGTATAAAATAAATTAAGTACGTGATAGGATGCGAGGAAGCTATGAGCCACACCAATTGACAGTCAATTTCTTTTGTTTTGTACTTATTTATTTATTTATTGTTGTACATGAAAAGTTGTAGATCAATTTGCGTGAAGTGGTTCTAATTTATTATAAAATAGTAGCACTAGAGAAGCAACAAATGGCTTCAATTTGAGTCAACCTCCCCCTCCCTATTTAATATCCAAATAAACGACTAGATTGATATCGGTAATAGCCTTGTGATTTGCTTGTTTGATTTGATAATGCAGTGGAATCACATTATCTCTCTCAGTCATCCAGTTAAATGAAAATACAGCACGCTAGACAATCAAATAGATATGGACGTAGAACTACTCAACCAAGTAATATCCGACCGTCATGTACTACTAATAATATATACTATTAAATAGTATTTCGTTTGACTCATCATTACATATTTAATTACTTGCTCTAATGCTTGGTAAATTAAGGCAAAATATAATTTGAGTAAATTGAAATAGCGTGAATCGACAAATCAATAAATAAACCTAATAAAAATCTAGATATTTTAACAGTAATCATATTTTGATTTTATTCGAGTATAAGTCTAATAATACTTTTATTTTTGGACTAGTCCTTACAATTTCAAATATAGAATTTTAAAATTAAAAGATGGTGAAAATGCTGGTGAATATTTAGGCTTATTTGGAAACAGATCCATGTACTTTTGCAATTTTAAGACATTTTTTTTTTTTTTTTAAATAATCCGCTACAATTAAAGATTTTACAAGCTACATATTAATTTATTTTATATTTACTAGCATTTATTTTAATTATCCTATTTGCTTTAATAATTTAATAATTTATTTCATATATATATTCTTTTAATTTAAAATATAACAGAATAAATAAATCCAATTCGTAAATTTTTTATTTCTATTTTGATGTAATAAGGAAAAGGATTTTGAATGAATAAGAAAGCCTATATCCTAAGTATTCTTTCGAATATCTAAACCGATATTCCAAACATGTTTTTAAAAAATAAAAAAAGTAGTAAAATAAAATACAGAGTGAGTTTTTTATGACTTTCGTTTCATCTTTCCTCAATATACTTTTATAACCTTACCCACACAGTCATATCTTTATTTGTGTATAAGCATGTTTGTGTGTGTGTTATTATTGGATTGTTGCTGTATAAATGGTTACTCTCACAGCTTGCTTGCAGGGGAAGCAAAGAGTGGCGCCCAACGTGGGGCCACCTGAATTATTTAGTTCTTTTGCCTTGAAATCGATACCCATACCGGTAGAAATCCTGCCACTTCAAACCCCTTTCCCCCTCGGTGTTCTCTGTAGCACTCGGTCCAAAGGGGGCAAGGGTAGAGGGCACTTAAAAAAGAGAAAGGTCTTCGAAAAACTGATTAAATATTTAATAGTATGATTTGCCGATTCCCTTTCTCAAATGTTATCCTTTGGACCTTACAGCATTTTTTAGGTTTTATTTGTTTCAGTCTAGTGGGATGATGGCTTAAAACACAGGTTATTTTCTATTTTCACACCTGTGACAATAAAGGCGTGAGAAAATGAATTCAAAACTCATTAAATTTTCAAGTCAGATGGATAAAAGCAGTATACATTTATTTCATAAATATGTACAAAAGGCAGTATAAAATATAAAATAAGATGTCAAAAATAACTAATTATGTTAACCTCAATAATGTTATTTAATAAATAAT
>KZ651163.1:110045-125442 GCA_001010745.2 Gerris buenoi | reverse complement strand
ACGAAAGGTGTAGCCGTGAGAGCATGCGACGGACGGACGGACAGACAGACACACGCGCGAAAATACAAGGGTCCTTGGCTTTTGCCTACGGACCCTAAAAAGGAGAGAAAATAAAAATACAAAGATATAAAAATAAAAAATAATATGATACTTTTTCATACATAGAGGTATGAAGTGTTGAAACTTTTCTCAGCATAACTTTTCCTTCCATAAACATCAAAAGAAAAGAAATAAATACAATTTTTTTCTCAGAAAGGGTGTCAAAAAAAGCCAAATTACCTTTGCTGATTTTTTTTTTAGAGTAAAAAGGTTGACAGGACACATCCTTGTTTCCATATGAAGGATTCTTTTTTTACCCTTCTCCTAATAATTGGCAGAAAAGGGAGGAAAAATCAAGGAGTGTTTTTTTTCCTCTCTGTTTTTATTTTTATTTTTATTTATCCTTCAACATGTAACCTCACAAAACAAGTGGACCATGAAGAAGTCTTAGTTAAACTAAAATTAGATTTAAACGCGTATCTGCAGATCATGCTTCCTAATTATATTCTATCTCATTAATTTTTGCACATTTTTGCTATTATTATTTTTTTTTTAAGGTACCTATTCCTTTTTCTTACTCTTTCAGAGGTGCCTGATTCAAACACTAGGCCTGATTTGTTTTTTGCTCAACATTGCACACAATCAAACATTAAATATAATGTGATAAGACACTTATTTACTTTAGCATCCCCCTTGGTTCTAAACAATAGTCTTCCCTACAAATGTCTCAAAAATTTGTGTGTTTGTCTCCCCAAGACATTGAGACTACAGGGGCAGTTTTATTACGCTACTTTAAAATCGAGTCATATTACCGGTAATACCAAATGTTTTACCGAGAACTGTAAGACCATGAGTTCTATAGTTTTCTTAGCGTATATTTAAGATTCGTTTGTCTTAATAGTTAATAAGACTAAGGGAAATTATCACATTTCACATTTACGAGTATATACATATGTGATATTCCTTTGTCCGAAGGTACATTGGAATAAATATCACTTTGTTTTAATAGTAATTTAGACAAAGGAGCATTTACAGAGTATGATATAGTAGGGTGCTTTTAAGTAGAAAAGTACCCGGGATAATATGAGGTAGCAAAGTTTGATTATTGCAACTAAATTTGTATACATTTTCCTAGCGGTTGCTTTAAAAGTTATTTCCTTNCCCAACAAAATTCCCCCCCCCCCTCCACCCTTTATATATTAAACAGGCTCAACGTTCATACCACACATAATAATGCTCCCAAGAGTATATATAAAGTGGAAAAAAAGAGGAGAAATTCAGACATGTTAAAAAAATATTTATATAATACAAAAAGACAGTTGGAATAAAATGAAAACTGAATATTTTCTGCAGGCTGAATAAAATCAAGATAAGTTTAGTGTTTTACTTTCTCATATAAAAAGAGGAAGTATTGTCGTCACTCAATAATTCAATTTAGAGAGTTTGATTGATTCACACGTTTCGAGATCCCCTGAGTCCAAAAAAGTGGGTTTTAAAAAACTTCTGTCTGTCATCTATCGTTTGTGAAGACGTGTGGAGCCTAAATTACTGGGCCGATTTTAAAATTGAGCAATCAATTTTAGCCCCATATTTGGGGGCGCGACCCTCCAAAAACTCTGGAAAGATGGGAAAGAAAAAAAAAAAAAAAAAAAAAAAAAAAAAAGGTTTCTACGATTTTGATGAAATTTCTCCCGGAGTTGAAATAGGACGTTATTTTGGTTGATATTCAATAAAAATTTCAGAAGCATCCTTTAATAAAGGAGTTATAATTTAATTCGTAAAAGTATTGAAATTTCACAAAAAAATTGACATTAATGCTTTTTCCTACAATAGTTGTTACCTATGACCATTTTGTGTTACTTTTGTAAAACCACCCTAAATACAGAAACACAGATTCTCCATTAAAACAAGTCAGTTGAGCCTTAAAAGTCAAGAGCCTTATACGATATACATATTCGATTTGGGATGGTACTTTTAACAAATTAATATAACTTTTTACATTCCTTTTTAATATTTATTATTATTGTAACAGACAGTTGTGTATTTTAAAGAGCGATTATTAAGTGTAAAAATATTTCCGTAATAAAATGCGTGAAGTTGGTTGTTGGAGTGAGGTCGAGTGAAGAGGATACGAGAGGATTTAAAACTGAAGGGTGTTAATTTCAAGTATTATCCAAAATTGGTAACGGGTAGGAGGGGAGGGGACGCTACCGCACTATACCCCGGGGTAAATTGGTTGCCGAGGCTTTACGTGGGGTGGTATTGGATGGGCATTTATCCTCGGAGAGATGGGGTACCATTTATCGGTTTTTGGGGCAAGTTGAAGCTCTTAGGGGGAAAGGGGACTATAGATAGGGTAAAATCCCGTGCGGGTGAAAATCCCCCGAGGGGGTTCATGGACCCCTCTTTCCTATCGATAGCTTGTATATATTTCCCCCCGTTAATATAACCGGGGAGAGAAAATGACCCCACTCAGCCTTCTGAATTCATCCTGACCCTAAAAGCCAGAAATTTAAAGGGACTGCAGTATACCCCAGCTAATGGTCCAAAGTATGAACGCGGCTATGTAAATATGCAAAACCAATTATGAATTCTATATTTTACACTTTATAATAATAATAAAAATATGTAATCCTTAACTTTAGAGTTAAAGTTTTGAAGCAATTTAGACTTCAGTTCAAATATTAAGACGGGGAAAAGATTTGGAAATATACAGCGGGTTAGTTTAGATAAAAAAAATTGTTTTTTAAAGATGAAGATTTATCAATCAGCGCATAATCAGTGATGTTATAAATAAATATTATAGAATTTAATAAAGTTTCGAAGGTTTCTTGAATACACTAAAGTTTGTTTGGAAACCTTGAATATATTAGCTTTCAGCGAAGCTCGTATAGAAATTCTACATCTCTAAAACTAGATATTGGAAAACATTCCCTGCGCGTAACTTACTCTAAAAAAGCACATATAAACTTTTTTTAAATAAAAAAAACTACATAACAAGTAGATAGGTATTATTAAGAGTTCTCCAATAAATATATTTTTCTTGTAGTTAAGATGTCTGTTTTTCTAAGATCCTTCAAATAGCTATTTTAATCCACTCCTTATAAAAAGGTATTGAGAGTTCCTTAAGGCCCCCATACACAACAATTTGCGCAAACCTGATGTCGGGATAATTTAGGTCATATACGTCAAGCAAACATCATTTTTGCGCAAACATCGAACAGCCTCATGCATTGTCAAAATTGTTGCGCAAACATTTTTACCGTGTATGGGACCTTTAAGGTTTGATAATCTGGACGTTGGACATAAAAGATAACTAGTAAAAATCTTGGATATAAAATAACAAAAAAAAAAAAATCTAAAAAATATTCTAACTCCTCCCTATGGGATTAGCTGTAACAATTTTTTTATATTTTATAAGTGTATAAGAGTACATGAAGCATTTAGAAATAATATCAGTGTAATTAAAAATCACATTGATTCATATGCTGAAAGAGCTCTCCAGTATTTAAAACAAACTCCAAATTACGGAGTACATAGAAGTTAATAAAATGTAACACAACAATATTGTCACCACAATTTTTAATAATAAAAATTGTGGTGACAATATTGTTGTGTTACATTTTATTAACCTCTCTAGTCATAATTATGAAGTGGTACCACAAAATCTCAGTCAAAACAACCAATTATTTGTATATAGAAGTACTAGTAGAGTATATAGAAGTACTAGAGGTTGACCAAGAAGTCATGGAAATCTGAGGAGTGCGCTAGTGTCGCCATATACAGTCAGTTTTTAATAAAATAGACCACTGTCAAAAAACACAGTGTTGATTTGTTTATAAATCATTTTATTTTTCATAACTTCTATATTTTTGCTACAGGCAACACTGTACCTGATTCATATGCTGAAACTTCTACAATACGATAATATCTTCTACAATACGATAATATCTTTATATTATTATTTATTGATTCTTCCTCTTTATTTCTGAGTATGATTTGTTACTTTTGATTTCCAACCCCGTTATTTGTAGCGTCCTTAGTATTTGCATCATCCCGTGGATTTGTGAATCGTAGGAAAATCGTAGGAAAATCGTTTAGGACAGTTGTGCCTATAACTCGTACTGTATAAAAACAAACAAAACAGGAAACCTAACAGATTGGAAACCTTCTTGTTGTTATTCGTGAGATTTGACATAACTGCGCATGTCATGCAAACTAGAAATGGGTATTGTCTAAGCACCCGACTATACTGACTTCGGCAATACTCGGAAGTTCCGACTTTAAACGAAGCTAAGCTTTCAGTTTTTCCCGTGTTCATGACTTCTTGGTCGACCTCTAGTGGAGTATATAGAAGTTACTGACTATTTACAGCAAGAAAAGGTTTGTAATGATTAAGATAATACGAAAAACTTTGTATTATTGTAACAAATAATTATATTGATAATCATAGGATATCTATGGAATTTTAAGGAAATATATCAAAATAGTAAGTACAAAATAATTAATACCCAATAAAACCTGAATTATACTTAACATGAGCCAACCCTATAACAGAGATTTATTATTTCAGATTGACAATAGCCACCTAGGTTAGAGGAAAATTAATATTGTAAAAACTAAATGATGAAATAGTAATCTTCTAGTCAGGTGGATATAGAAAGCATTTTTAATTATGTATTATGTTACAAAATATAACGACTGTATAAGATTTACTAACAATAAATATGGTTTTCAGCCTGAAGATGACCCAAAGAGGGGTCGAAATATCGCAAAAGTGAGCTTCTAATTTTTTCCTTTAGATCCTACTTACCAATATGAAAAACTTATATTGAGTTGATGTTTGCTTCTCTAAGCCTTATCGTCTTATATTAATAATTATTTTATTGGCTTAAATTCATAACTTCGTGATACCTTTTTTAATTATATAAAACCAAGTCGGAGTACTTGCGTGACAAGCAAATATGAAAGCATGCACTAGTATTAACTAATACTTAACTTTAACAAATTGCAATAGTAAATTTTATCCTAGGAGATTATTCATTCCTAAAAATGGAATTCGGATTGAAATTCTTCCCTTCAAATATTTTCCATTCATTGTTACTTCATTGTATGTATCTTCCGGTTAGTTTCCCTGGTTTTCCGGTCACCCTGCTTTCCGCATGACTAACTTCATTGTAAAGCTGAAAACCGCTTTCCATTCTATATCTGACCAACAGCAAATACATGGGCAAAAACACACAACAAGAACCGACAAAAATACGAACTAACAATGTACGTGTGTGAAGACAAATACACCGAGACCAAATAGTATAAACACGTACTACCACCTGTGTAAAAGTATAACAAAGAAAAGTAAAAAAAAAAAGGAGAGAGAAAAATCAAGTGGAAAGTAGCTTAGGTTGAAAAAACTTGTTGTTACTGAAGGAAAAGTGTTCGCTCGAATGGTTCTCCTTGCAATGTTCCCTCTAGGGCATGATAGGATTATATCCTAAAGTACACGATACACTTCGACAATCTCTGTCAAGAATTACTTACAAACAATATCGAAACCATTTCATACTAACTCACCACCTCCACAAAAAAATCAAAACATTATAATAAAACAAGACTTCCTTTAATGACAATATTGCATGATTTCTATGCTTTTGAAATTGAAGCGAAAACGCACTGCGTTTAGTAGCGAGAGAATTGATTTTTGGCATGTAATATTTTTTAAAAAGTTTAGGTTTTCAAAATACTCTTATAAGTATAATCTAACAGAAAAAATGTGCTCCATACTATCAGTTGGTTGATGCAATAATAATTGTATATATCAACCAAGTTTGTTAACATTCGGTCTCACAACGTCTTCAAAACGGAATCACTTTCTCTCACTACCTTAAAACAATACTTTTCCTTTGTACCTTCGGAGAAGGTGTGGGAAAGTAAAAAGTTTACGAATCTGAAAAGAATCATATTGATAAACCTAATTTAGTGAAATTTTAATTGTATAGATTATATTTTAGGTTATTTTGTTTTAGGTTTTATTTTAGGTTACTGAACCTAAAATTAGCTTTTATTTTTATTTTAGAGGAGGTTATAGTTTTGTGAGCTCTAATTGCTCTAAGGTTTAATCGTTGAAGTAAATATTCAACTATAAAATAAAAATACTCTGCCAATTAGTGTGGCACATAGCTTCCTTGCGTCCTCTTTCGTATACTTTAATGATTTTATGCTTTTATAACCAATTTTCGTTAAATTTATTTAGTTTTTAAATTAAATTTCTCAAAATTGTTTTTATTCTTTACAATTTGTTTTGATGAATTAAAGTATTAAATTTAGCAAAATTTAATGTTGGAATTAATCTGGGGCCATCTGTGGTGTACTTTACCGACAGACTGACGGACAGAGACAGAATCAAAAGTGTTCGCTAATGTCTGAAACGGAATTCTGTCTTGGGCTATTTGAAATCTGAGTCATAAAAAATGATCTTTTCAAAATTATCACATAGTTTCCGTTACAGATAGCTTCCGTTTCTTTTGGTATGCTCGGAAGCAAACCTAGAAATTATAATTTTTTGGGCCATTATATACTTACTTGTAGTGTTAATTGTGATTCATCCAAACTTAAATTGAAATAAATTAAGTTTTTGCTTCCGAGCTTACCGAAGGTGACAGAAGCTATGTGATTGTTCTGAAAAAAGTTGTTGCTTCTAACTTTTTAACTAATTACTAACTCCTAAAATTTGATCAAACACATTTGTTGATCATTCCCAAAATCGGAACTTTTATTACAATAACTCTGTTGTATTGTTATTTAAACATAAAATGGTCTTTCTAAAACATATATTGTAAACAGGAGTGTTTTTAGGATGATATATCCAGATAGGAGAGTCTGAGTAAAACGAAGGAGAATATAAGACAAGGCTCCAGATGAGCCCATCATCCTTTCTGTCCTCTTGTTTTTACTGTTCCTTTTCATTTCATTTTAAGGTTTTTCGTCTTTATTCAGCAGAGCCCTAAAACCACACCAGTATCCATCTCAACACAAACAAAAAAAAAAATGTAATAAAAAATAAAATGACAAAAAAAAGAAAAAGAAGAAAACCTCTTAGAAATAAAAACAGTTCTCATTCCTTATTAGCCTTCATATATTTTTTCTCTTCAACTCTTTTATTTCATGCATTTAAAAATAAAAAAAAAAACACAACTGAAGGCTCTTGATAAAATATATAAAGGGAGGATAAAATACTTGTCTTCAAAAAGCCTTAATAAACAGATAAAAAAATATGAGTTTTCTTCAAATACATTTCATGAAGTTATTTTTTATTCATTTTTTTAAAAAATAAAGGAAGGACCCTTTATTTTTAACTTTAATATATCTAGTTGTTTTTGTTGATACACGAAGTTTGAATTATTTAAATAAATTTAAAAGGCTCTTCCTTATTTGATAAAAGGAGGTAAAATAATAAAATTTCTCTCGATGAAGAAGACTCTATAAAACGTGAAACGTCGTGGTGTTTTTTTTAAATAAATAAAATGCACTTATAAAGTAGAAAGGGACATGAAGACAAAAGCTTATTGTTGAATATAAAAATTATTATTTTTATTTTTTCTTCTCTTTAACTATGAAATAAAATTTGTAGAGTTGAACTTTTATACTTTTTTGAGTGATATAAAATTACTGTTTATTACTCTTCTTTATGGTTTTGATGTTTGTTGTACGCGAAGCTTGTCTGTCATGTTTTATATCACTTGTATGTCTACACTTTTGTGACATATAAACTGCTTGGTTACTTATTTATTTATTTTATAGGGAAAATTAAGTTATGTAACAAGTCAACTTAATAAAATATAAGTAAAAATATAGCTAAAGGGCATTAAGTATTACAACAATCGGTGAGTTTGACTTATAATTCAGACCAATAATTTAGTTTCCTTTGATCCCGTCCTATTGACATTTCTATTGCCCTAATTCTTCATCATTACATGCGTATCATTATCTTTAAAAGTAGGTTTGTTTTCTGGGAAAGTGACCTAGTTTTTTTTTGGAATTCAAGAAGGCTTCACATACTATTTTATTCCACGTGTGTCGTTACAGACCTGAATCAGACAAGAAAATCAATAATTGATATATCAAAATTGAACTCTAATTCCTTTGGTCGACAATTTTTTAGGACGGTGGACGACAATTGTTAACAGAAAAATGGTCATCAATAGTTTCTACCAATAATGCATTTAGTCCAGGAGAAAAAAAGTGTCTGTCATACATCAAGCTCGAATATTGTGTATACGTAAATCTTTTGGTACCTTTTAAGAATATTTATGGTCGGCTAAGTTCGTCTGCGGAATATAGCTTGGCAATAGGCAAATAAAAAAGCCTATAAAGAGCGGGCATGTTATTTTAGTTAGTAAACCAAAAATCAAGATGATAGTAGTTCATCACTTAATAAAAGAGGTCACTTTGATTTGGAGTAATAATGACTAACTTAATAATTGACTAACTAACCTATTAAGTGTCGAACTATCATCAACTTGATTTTTGGTCAACTAACTATGTTCGTACTCAGGATGATGAAAATCACATTGTCCACTAAAAATCAAGTTGATGATAGTTTGTTAACACTTAATAGGTTAGTTTGTCAAATATTAATCCAAATCAAAGAGGTCATCTATTGTGACAAACTACTATCAGCTAGATTTTTGGTCTACTTACTAAGTTAGAACTGAGGATCATGAAAATCACTTTGTCCACCAAAAAAAAAGGGAAATGGCTGCTCTCCACGGTTTTTTTTTTTTTTTCAAATGCCTATTGCCAAGCTATATCCCGCAGACGAACTTAGCCGACCACATAATCTTAAAATTCACCAAAATATTTACTTATACACAAAATTCTAGCTTATTCAATTCAATTCAATTCAAAAACTGTTTTATTTACAATTTAATACAATGCCATTAAAATATACTACAGTTACACCCCTTTGGACTTAGGCCATTAGGGGGGAGAAATCGGCTAGATCTATGTAATTGACTTTGACTATACTTATAATATTNGTTTGATATGAAGAAGTCGATTTCGTTCCTTGTGACGCTGTCTGGGCTTTGCCAAGTCCATCTTTGGTCTATTGCCTTTTTGTAAAGGGAGTTCATGATAAACATATGGTTTCTTTGTATAAAGTTTACAAGTGTTTGACCTCTCTCATTCCTAGTTCCTAGGCCAAAGTTTCCTACGGCTTCTCAGTCATTAAGACATCCTATTTTTGCATTCAGATCTCCCATTATAAATGTATATCTGCAATTCCTATCTTCGTCTATAGCTTGTTGGAGATTGTCATAGAATGCTTCAATTTCACAATCCTCGGCATTACTCGTGGGGGCATACACTTGTATAATTTTGGTTCTGGGCTTTCCTTCTAATATAATTTTTGAAATTCTATGTGAATAAGTTTTGAACACTTTGATTGTTTTACTATTTTTCTTTTTGACTAGAAATGCTGTGCAACTTATAACAATATTTATAAATGTTTAACAAAAACTTTAACAAAATTTTAACAAAGAACACAACATAACTTATAGCAGTAGAAAATATAATAAAAAGATAATATGCTAAAATGATAACATGTAATAAAAATTATTTTAAAATTAATTATACGAATAATTATTCGTTTATTATTTATACGAATAAATAAATGACATAATAAAATAAATAACATAATAAAATAAATAACATAATAAAATAAAACAAAAGTGAGAATAAGAAAAATCTAACAAATTACACTAATTTTCCCCAAAATTAAATTTCTGGGCAAGTTGGTTTCTATACTTTACAGCCTCCTTCAAAAAACCGTTAGACACTTTTTTGCTCGCTACCTCCTGGACTAATGATTTATGATGGCAAAAGATAATGTTTTAGGATAACACATACTGTTAGGATATTATAATACACTGAATTTATATGAAAAGTGATAATATTGCGGAACGTTTCAAGGAAATGGGATGAGTTTATCTGTAGTTTAATGAGCCAAGCATCACACGTTAATTCCAAGTGCTTTCTTTGTACTTTGTTTATTCCATTACAATATAGAAGATAAAAGGGAGTAAGGACGAGGTTGATTTCCAATCCTAGGGATTGGAATGAAAGGGTCGCGACCGTGTGCCTGTTTCACGTCTATTTGTCCTGGAGGTCCTTTGTGAATTGTTCAGGTCCGGAATCTCGAAACACCGGCGAGACAATGGATTCCAATTCCGTAAGCTTCGGTGTATCCAAACTCACTACTGGATTTCGGAATGCCTGGAGGGGGCGGTCGGAAATCGCTTTTCTGGTTAGAAGTTATTCAATATATTGTAGTACGAAGGGGGGATACGAATGTTTCGCACGCTCAGCACTTCAACACGCTCCCCCGACTTGTTTTGTTTCCGAAGAGACGGAATGGGGGGTTTGTTAGAGAGATACGACTCTACGGAAAAGATAGGGAGAGATGCCGAGGATTGCGCACGGAATTTCGGAAAATTAAACAAAAACCCTTTAAAAGGTTTGTATGTTTTCAAACGTGCCTTTTCTCTTAACCGTATAAGAGAAATTTCCTTCTCGTATGATTTGTAGTGGGTTGGGATAACGCTGCCACGCCGCAGAATACAACGTGACTACGACAAAAGCAAGGCAACTGCCCTGATTACAAAGCATGCAGTGCCTCGTCCCTGGGTGTCCTCCCTAGAGCCTGCAGAAACAATGACGGCTAACGACCATTGTCCAAGCGTCAACCCCTCGACAAACCTTTGCCCTTTTTTATAAAGAATCTTTAACTCCGACCTGTTTGATACCTTGATCCTTAATGTAATGCTCGTTAAAAAATAATAATAATTTGTTTTAATTATTTCACTTCAAATAATTCTAAATTGATAATTTTATTCATATAATTAAACAAACCCATTTTGGTAGATTTTAAATTTAAAATAGAGGAGGAAAAATTAAATAAATTAGACAATAATGGTGCATAAAAGCATTAAATTAAGACGCGAGGAAGCTATGTGCAGCACAAATGTGCTGACTATATTTATGTGCTTTTTAATCCTTAAGTTTCTACCAAATATATTTAAATTATCTTCCTTTGCAATTATGTTTACATCTTAACATAGTAGTGTAATGCACTTTCTATATTTTATTTAGATGTCCTCTGCACCAGCTATAGATTTCCTTTGTTGGCCTTTAAACCCGTTATAAAATTTAAAGTTTTAATTACTCCTGCAATATTTTGACTCCTGCGAGGGTCACTATCACGTTTTATAGTTGAATCCGTGGATTAAACCATAATTTTACTTACTTACTTAGTTAGTCGAGTCCTCTTCTACCGTCCAGTGTTGAGGAGTACCAAAAATTTCTCCACCTTTTTCTGTCCAAAGACATGGAGCGAGCACTTTGCAAAGATTGTTCTCTCTGGGTGAGGGTGAGGGTTATATTGTCCATCCAAGAAGTTCGTCTCCTTCCACGGGGCCTTCTACCCTCAATCCTTTCCTCAAAGACTTTTTGAGGTAATCGTTCGCTGCCCATTCGGTTAACATGCCCAAACCATCGAAGCTGTGCATTTTCCACTGTCACCTTTGCCTGCTGTACATCTAAACCTTGTCTTATTGTGGAGTTTCTAACCCTATCCCTTCTAGTCTTTCCAGCCACCTCTCTTAGATAGCGCATCTCTTTTGCTTGAATGCGGCTATGGCTCTTTTCCATAATTTTTATGTAATTAAATAATGCACTTGTTCCTGTGTGCTTACATAAATTGCCACTTAGTTTTTCTATATATTTTTAGTCACAAAAAATTTTAAAAATAATTAAAGAATCTTATGTCAGTAAATTAAAGTGACATTTGTGTAAGCACACAGTTAGAACAAGTAAAAAACAAACAAAGAAATCAATATAAAATAAATTTTATGATTGCAATATAAAGCTAGATAATGACGTCATTGAAGGAGAAGGGGGGGGGGGGGTCGAAATATCTCAGTAAAAATGAGAACTTAAATTTTATTTTGAGTACTTGAAAGACCAAAAAAGAAATATGTAGTAAAATTTAAACCTTTCATTATCCTACCTCCTATTATAAGTACATATCTCATTCATTTTTATGAAATTATACGGGTAAAATCACACACGTTGCACATTAGCATACGATTGTACATGTAGTAAAAAGAAAGACAAAGAAGTCATTCATGTTCGTTTGTTAGTATAAAGCAAGCCGATTGTTTTTACGTTTCTTGAATCAGCGGCCTTTGCTATGTAAATTATTTTATATTGAAGCGTTTCGAAAAATCCGAAAGTTAAAACACTCACACTGTCATTTCACTCTCTTTTTTTACAAAGCCTGCTCATTATCAAAGAGTTATTCTACGCTTTAGTCCTCAATAAATTCAACCGGAGAAACCTCACTGAATAAACTCTCTGATCTTTTTAGAAAAAAAAGCGTTCGAATGAAAAAAAAAACAATCGTGTTAAAATATTCCATTAAATCCATTCAATGTTACCCGGATAATTATTATTCTCTTCTTTTTCCTCTTTATCTTTAATAATGGTTCCTCTGAATGTTTTTACAAATTCAAAATGGTGGTTAAGAATACAATATGGCGAGATACTCCAGAGTCCTTATTATACATCTACTCTTAATCTTTGATCTACAAAAATTTACACTTCTGAAGAACATTCTTTTCTGTTCTCGGCGTATAAATGATGTACAATTAATTAATGTTTTTTTTATAGAATCATTAAACATTTTAAATTATCATCCACAAACACGTATATATAACTGAATACATTAATTGTATTGAGAGGTTATGAGTGGTTATGGAAATTTATCCTTTTTAATCAAAGAGATATAAAAAAAAAAATAATATAGATATAGAAATGAAGTGAAACGGGTTATCGTGCTCATATATGTGACTACACATCCACCTCGGAGATAATATACAATTCTAGAGCATAGCGGACTCGCAAACACCAAAACTCAGTTCGATTAATGGAGAATTTTCTCTGTCAAAGGAAAAAGGAGTTTAACAGCTTAAAAATTTGTCCTCTCTCTCTCTTTCTCTCTCTCTCTCTCTCTCTCTCTACCAAACGAAAATGATATTTACCAGCTAAAACCATTTTCCTCTTACTACTTCCTTTTTTGCATAACCACTGTTAATAAAAGCTTTAATAGTATGAAAGGCCACTGTAAGAGTGATATACAAGTAACTCGTAACAATTTGAGAGCCTAAACTTTCATTAACTTTTGGAAAAGCCACGTAAAATCTTTAACGTCAAGAACAATAGTCAAAAGTATTTCTAGATTTATGGTATTGCTTAAAGTGAATATGTTAGATTTAAATATACTACACTTCTATCCGAAAATCTATCCTTTAACTAAACTAATGAAGTGTCAATCGTAAATTCGCTACATGGGTTATTGAAACAAGAAACTATAACCGGTATTATGGAAACATGCAAATTAACGTAGTTTAGGAAGATTGTGATAAGATGCCAAGTATTGAATACGTCACTATAAATTAGTGAAGACTTAGATACGCTATTTGGTTGATCAAATTTAAAGTTATTACTTTAAACTAATTAATAATCCAAGGGTATATCCTGTCTAACTTGTGTAAGCAGTAAATTATAGTACAGCGAGTAATAACATTGCAGTATCCTTTTATCTGCTTTCTAATAAGAATTTATAATCAGTTATATCTCATATTGAGCGCTTTCAGCTCGAGATCCGTATGGAAATTTGCTTATCCATATATTAAACTTGAAGAGGGAGTATTTATTTGAAACTTTTTGAGAAGCGAATTTGATATGCAGACTCGAGCTTTTAAACTTATACACGGAAAGATTTTACCGAAATTATCATGATATATAAAAGCCTGTTATTATTATTTATATATTCCGCAACGAGGATATCTTTTCTTTATATCAATGCCAACATTATACGTCTTGTCCGTCTAAACTCGAGGTTAACATTCTTGATGAACGATATATATCCGGTGAAATTAAAGAGAAACCGTGGGTTGAAAATCGGAATCTTTTAAATCGGGTTGTGAAACTTTGAGTGGAAAATTATCCCTTCTGGCGAATTTTCCGGAACAAAACGTCTCTCCATCACGTAGCTTTTACAACCGTCCCGTTTCTCCTGATGAATAAACTATATCGGAACGGAAACTTTCCCGACGCTTGTTAACTCGGAAGGATCCGCCGAGAATAATAACCGTTATTCCGAAACCTACTCCTTTACTGCGGATTTTGATTAATTTCGGGAACATTTAGAGACGTACCAGATAAGGGAAAGGTCGATTAGTTGTCCGTTGTGAAATTCATCTGAGATTGGAAAGGTTTTCGGAGGTTGAAGTGCTGCTCCCCGGTGTACATCAAGCTGTCAGCCAACCTGAAGGTTCCCCGTTCCATTATTAATCGCCGAGATTTCTGTTTGAATCGAAAAGGGTTGATTCCGACCCTCCTTTTCTCACCGGTTCCCTCGCGGACGGAGTCTGTTGAACGCTTTTCCACCGGGTGAGGTCCCCTCCCTTTCTAAACGATTAAACAGGTCTAAAGTATCGCCTCGCAAAAGATACAATCTAACCCTCTCACAATTCTTCAACGCTAATTTGATTCCCTGAAGAATTCCAGACAACTTCCAATGCCAACGAAGAAAAATAACCCAAAATGAAGAACACGGAAATTAAATTTAAACATACAAAGATTAAAGTGACTAAAATATGATTTAATAGTCAGTAATATAAACCCCTGAAATTTTTAGTGTTTTATCTTACTTGAATTTTTAATGGTATTAGAAGTAGGCAGAGATAATACTTAAGTGAAGGGCCAGTTAGTGGTGTGCATTTAGATTTTCTATCTGTATAGTTTTATTTAAAATCTCTTGTATTCTTGTCAATTACTTTGAAGCATTAGTATTGCAGTTACTTTTGTATGTTTCCATTTTTTAATGGTTCTGTAATTTTTTTTTAATAATTTGTTTGCTTGTCAATCTTTTTGACATGTGATTGTAAAAGTAGTTATTTCTAAATTGTACGTATCTATGTAATTCCCTTCTAAACAGATTTATTTACAGATTATTTAATTGACTTCTATTATTTACTAATCTATTGTTATTTCGTTATATTTTATGGACATTTGACTGGCATGTAATTGTTGTTGTTTCTTTATGCTTTATTTAATCCCTTTCCCATATATATTTAATTTATTGTTTGCTTGTCAATTTATTTGATTAGTTTATTATATTTTATTCAAAGTATTATTCTATTGACAATTCTTTTCATGTGATTGCCAATCACTTTGATAGAAAAAAAAAAAAAAAAAAAAAAAAAAAAAAAAAAAAAAAAAAAAAAAAAAAAAAAAA
>KZ651163.1:89517-102571 GCA_001010745.2 Gerris buenoi | reverse complement strand
AAAAAAATAATAATAATTTTTATCTAGGTATAATGAAGCAATTTAAAATATATATATATTTTTTTTGTTTTTGTTTTTTTTAAATTAATTACACCTTTCCAGCCATCTTTACGTCTTATACGAGTACATTGAATAAAATAGGGTGTACAATTAAATTATTATTAACAATTTTAGTCTTTATAATAATACACATTTAATTATTATCACCAAAGTGGTAAGGAAAAAGACAGAGAATTACAATAAAGAGTGGTACATATTTCTTCTATTTATAAGTTCTTATTGTATTTTTAATCATGGGTTCTTTTGCAATTTCTATACGAAGATTTCCTATTCTATACCTAACGTACTACTCTCCACTAATTACACCCGTACAACGTCAAGGCTAAAAATTAACATTGGCCTTTTTCTAATAAAAGGAAGTAAGTAAAGTCACACGTTTGCCGTGGGGAAAACAAAAAAACGTCGAAAAAGCAAAACATTTCATCATTAGGAGAAAAAGGGTTGCAGCAGGATAAAAAACGAGACTGAAGGATGAAGAGGAAAAGGGACAAAGTTTCTAAGTAGGATGTAGATGTTGAAGGGCTGAGGTGAATAAGGACAGAGGACCAAGTACTAGACTGCAACCGTATGTAGCTGGTCTCAGCAAGAATCAGTTCTAAGTATCAAGCCCTGTGGATAACAAAAGACCTTATACTTTATCCTGATGAACAAGTGACGTGCTTAAGTATCTGTGAACCCAACTTAGCCCATCGCCTATTAGTAAAGCCCTTCCTCCCTTTGCTTTTCATATCAAGTTCTTCTGGTTGTCCCTATCTTACCCTCCTAACACGGGAGACTCGCTATGCTTTGTTCCCACTTTACAGCGCACTCGAGTGGTACAGTGCATCACTTCAAACTGTCACTTGTTCCTTGAGAAAATCATCTCTTGGTTGTCTCTCGGACTGACTGAGCTGTTTTTTTCTTATCAAAAGAAACAACACCCTGTTACACTTCCCTTTGTTTTTTAAAGTCTTGAGTCAAGGTTATTTAAAAAAAAAACTTAAAGTAATCTTTTCACACATTTTCAAAAAAACCCAGACATTTTGAAATCAAAAATCCTTTATTTGGATATGCAAGTGTGAGATTCTCCCTGTTAAGTAAGGGAGATTCAATTAAATAATTTAAAAAAATAAATAAAAAGAAGTTGAAAGTTTCTTACTAAAATGAAAATTAAATTAATAATATTGTTTCTAAAACCCAAAAAGAAAAAATAAGAATAATAATATTGTTTCCTTACGTAGTAACAAAAATATTGTCATCATTCGCCATTTATATTATATTCATAGTTTCATTTTTAATAATAGTGTTGTATGTAATTTTTCTTTTACATTTTAACTAATTTGCATCTATTATTTTTACATAGAAATTACACTTAGAAATAACACTTATTCAAATGATTTATATATTTTTTAGTAATTTTAATATTATTAAATTTCATAGAAAATTATTTCATCAGTTATTTAACAACGATGCAACAGTTAGTTCAACAGTTATACAATGATGCAACAGCGATTTCAACAGTTATATAACTATGCAACAGTGATTTCAACAGTTATATAGCGATGCAACAATGATTTCAACAGTTATACAACGATGCAACAGAGATTTCAACTGTTATGCAACGATGCAACAGTTATACAGTAATGCAACAATGATTTCAACAGTTATATAACGATGCAACAGTGATTTCAACATTTATACAATGATGCAACAGTGTTGTGTTATAGTTATCATTTAACTGTTGTATAACACTGCACGCTGTGTAAAAATGAATTGTTTTTTTTATCACTATTCTTATCTTTTAAAAAATGAACTAAGTATATTAAATATTATCGATTATTAATATTAGCCTTTTCATGGGCAATCAATTGCAAAGAATAGTCTAGATTTGAGTTTCATAATGCGACAAACATTCTTATTGCAGAGATACCTGCATATATAACTTTTACCAACGTGAAAAGGTATTTGAAAACAGTTTAGGGAAACCAAGACGAGGTGAAAAAAAGGGAGAATGATATTGTAATTATGGACCATACCAAAAAATCACCCTTCTACCAGATATATCTAAATGTTGTTGAATTCTCTATTGTTCAGGTTGGAGGGATGCTAAATGTTCAGGGTTGTTCAGCGGTTGGCCTCACTTTGCTCTAATCAGCTCTATTTAGATTGCGTTTAGTCCAGGGTAGTTATGTCCCCCCCTGTTCAAAATGGATCCAAAACTTTATGGTGTTAGGAAAAGGGTGGGGGAGAATAGTCAAGTTAGGTAAAACGATATTCCCTTTTGAACTGGTAACATTAGCCTTGTTTTCCCCCTCATCTTCCAAAACATGCTCAACCTGGCTATGACCCATTCCCTTAATGTAACACTCAGATACAGAAAGCCTTATGAGGGTACAAATAACATAATTTTAACATTTTCTGGAAATTCTAAAAAGGTGATTACGGTTAAATACTTGTGTATCGTTGAACATTCGTGAATCTCAATGATATCTACGTTCTGGACCCCATTTCAAACATTATAAAGTAATTTGGGGAAAAGCTAATATTTCGTAATCATTTAAATATTAATATTACATTGCATATAACTCAAGGTATATTATACTACTAGCAAATAAAAATTATTTACATACGTTATTACAGTCATTTAATAAATATAAACATATATTGGGGGGAGCGCCCCCAAATTTGGAGCTAAAATTAATTTCGTCAAAATCAGCCAAGTAGTTTAGGGTCCATGCATCTGCAATCTGCACAGACGAAAGTTAGACAACAAACAGACCTATATATATAGGGGTAGCACCCCCAAATACTGAGCTAAAGTTAATTTCTTGAATTCGCCTCAGTTTATGATTTTTCTGAACATATATTGCCCAATTCTGTCAAAATCAGCTCTGTAGTTTTGGCTCCATGCGTTTGCACAGATGAAAGTCAGATGAAGACAGGCAATACTTACACCACTTTTTGGACTCATGGGACCTCAAAACATGTAAATCTATCAAAATTTCAAAATCAAATTTTCGCGCCATAACTATTCCTTCTCTTTATACTTACAATAAAAAATATAAAACATGCTTTTATAAAAAGATGCTCTAAAAAAGGGGAGGGTATTTTTTAAAATCTCCACATTACCATGCGCCATCACAGCATATGCGTAGGTGATTAAAGACAAAACTACGTCGCATCAATGGGACGCTATCATAAATTGAAATGCATTTGCCCAAGGACCCTAATAACTTCAAGGTTACTATAACAAACCACAATGTCAAATGTCATTTAGAGGCCACGATCCACTAATTTGATTAATCAATAACAATAAACGTTACTGTAAATAATGAATGACCCGAATGAATAATTCGCTCATTTTGAGCTTACTAAGTTATAATTTTATACTTTATTTTTTATAGATTTTAGTATAAGGTTTTAGATAATAGCCTAGATAGGACACTTTATAGGAATTTTATAGGATCTATCCTTCTATTCTGTAATTACCTTAAGTTGATATGAATATAAAAGAAAAATAATTTCTATTCGTTTTTATTAGATAGTTTATATACCCGTATAATTTTCTTTTAGTAAGTTTATTTTCTTGCAGATAACACTTATTTTATTGAATATATTGATTTACGAGCGCTTCACGTTTCATTTCTCTTTTTCACTGTCCAAGGTTGAGTTGGCGCAAAGTCCAAGTCTAAAGATATTATATGGTACTATGGGATCAAGCGATATATCTTATTGAAGGAAACAGTTTGATAGGATCGGCTTAGTTTTGACTGGAACTGTGATCCTAGGAGTCGGATAAGGAATAAACCACTCAGACTAATGAGTCTCCCTTCCCAAGAGTAAGGAAGGGGTCAGACCCCCTCCCAAGAGTAAGGATGGGGTCGGACCCCTGACAAATCAATGACCCCCCAACTCTCACCCCTCAACCATAAAATCAAACTTTAACCGAAAATTGTCAGTTCAACTTCAATTTGTATTCTTCATCTGACATTCACTCAATCCTTATCTAAAAGGTTCAAACAAATTTGCTAAAATTATATAATTTACAGTTTTCGGTCAGTTAAGGCGAGGAAACACTAGAGCATTGACCCCGAATAAGCTTATATTCGCCACCGAATGAGCATGCGTTCGTGTTCGCCCTCGAATGAGCATACGTTCGCCCGCGAATGAGCATTCGTTTGCTCCGATTTGCTTAGAAATAGAAAGGACGAGCCAAACGGAAACGCGCGCTCATTCAGAGCGAATGCTCAAGTGTATCTCCACCTTTAGATTAGGTAATAATAAATAAAAAAATAAAGCAGAGAAACAAATAATACTTTTTAAAGCTGTTTATACAGCAAACAATTTACACAGCATGAGATTAGATATTACGATTCTACCTGCAACAATACTATTTATATATTAGCCTAATTGCTTCGGTTTCAAAATTATCTTGTCTAAAGCCTAGTTTACACGGATAGACTAATCTGGTGAGTAGACTCTTCTCACTCTTCTCGCTACTCTACCAATTTTGTTTTTGGAGAATTTACACATAAGCTAGTAGTACTCTCTTCAATTAATTTGTTTTTAATTTTAAAAAGATAGGGCAACATTAGCAGGGACTTAGGCGACAATATCGAATATAATATTCTCTACAGGTAGAGAATATTTATTCGAAGAATATCTAATTATTAATGCAGCTTTCAGTTACACAAAGCAGCTGCATGTATGGTATGAAGTGGCTCAACACTCCAAGGAATCAATTATACGTATTTGAAGAGAGACATAAATCTAGCCTTGGTCAACCCAACTATCTGGATGCTCAACCTCACAACTAATTTTTAATTACCTCTTAATTTCAACAGCTATATGGTAACGAATGCCTAAACACTCCAAGGAATCAATCATACTTGTGAAAATCTAGCCTTAATCAACCAATTATCTGGATGCTTAATAGTCCATATAATTATTAGTATTACCAATGTTATTATTGATGTGAAACGTTAAAATTAAAATAATACAAATAACGCGAAGAATTATTGTAGAGCTTAGCTTTACTGATAATACACTAACTTTTGTTTATAATATCGGTTGTATTTGTTAAAATTCTTCCCCTGACCTAACCTATTGGATTAAACTCACTTTCCGACTCTAATCATCACCTATCACCTGCTCGATAAAAGAACAGCGACGAAGGCAGCACCTGCCCGATTGCTGAAGGAACCCCCGGAAAATCCAGGTGAAATATACGTTCGTGAAAATCAGTATAAATACGACATTCTCTCTACAGTAAGTATTGGATAGAACTTGTTTTTGCTTCGAGTTAACATCATGGTAATGTACCACACCCATGAAAATGCTTCCAGTAGTGGAAGCGAGATGTTAGACTTCAAACCCTTCATGACTTGGATTTCACCTGAAAACCAAGTTGTTCATTATTGGATTACAGTTTGATATTGCAGTACATTTGGCATTGTTAAGGGTGTGAGGAATGGTGGCGGGTAGTTATGTGGCATGTAGGTGGTGGTATGAGTCTAAGTGTCTAAAGGTATGTGCACCCTCCATCACACGTGGTGCTGATGTAAAGCTACCTACATGGCAGTTTCCCTTGTGTATGTCTCTCGCTATTCAACATGCTAATTGAGTCAACAGGGTGCCCTAACTCCTCGAGGCTACTAAACGCTAAGTGGTCCTGCATACCCTTCCACCTCCACTGTCCAAATATCTGCCTTGTTTGTCCTTCCAACTCTACCTTTCCCCCTTTTCACTAACTTAAACATCCCTTTTACTCCTTCGAACCAAATGCTATATGTCACCCTTCGTCACTGGTCCTTGTCACTTAACCTTTGTCTCGTATCACACATTAATCACGAAATTATGTACGTTTCCATAATGTCTCTTTGTAAAACTTTGTTGTACAAAAGCTTGCTGATTTTACCTTTGACTTAGAAAAAATATATTCAATATATTTCAATCCCGTCATTGAGGAGACAAGAAATTGGTAAGTGAGCTGCATTTTCTGGGAAGCATTTTCATCAACTCTGCAGTCGAAAGTTGTAACCAGAAGAAGTTTGTGAGGCATTAACTAAAAAGGCACAATATACATAAATATAATGCAGTCAATAATATACAATAATAGCTGGATTTCCGTGTTTGCTATGGAGTGAGTTCTAAAAGCGAGCACATAGCTGCTAAAATGCATTGAAAATTTTCAGAAAATTTGTAAAACTTATCTACAACATTTTAAGATTGTACATCCGGATGTTTTAGAGATATCGTAATCAGGCAGTCAGTGGTACTTGAATTTTAAATACTAATAGATTAAATTACCTAATACAATTCAACTCTAATAGCTTAACCCCTACGACAAAAAAAAAAAAATTTATGCCTAGTGTATTTGTTGGTGTGTACCTCAGGAACAGCTCTTTAACATGCTAAATTTGACTTTAAGAAGATGGATTGTATACTGCTGCTTTTAACAAAGCAAATACTTCCATAACTCGAAAAGTATATTCTGAAGTTATTCTAAAGAATGACACTCAATTAATAAGAGAGATACATCGAAGAAATGCAACAATGAAAGCTAAATTATTAGGTATATAAAATAAATATCATCTAGTTATAAACAGATAAGAAAAGTTTAGAAAATCATTTCAACAAAATTAATTTTTAGAATGACAAAAAACAATCATGTCAAAACATTGATAGTTGTCTGTCATGAAATAATGTAGAGGAAATTTCCCCCGCTAAGCTAGTTGCTATAAATCATTGTTTTTAGAAAGTATTCCATTTAATGTAAAATTGAACTTTATCCGGAGATAGAATGGAGCGAGAAAACTTTTTCGTTGTTTCAAGGAATTATTCGGGAGTAAATATATAAAGTTTTTGATGCACAATTTCTTAAACATAAACGAGTTTTATCCATTTATCCATCAACCTGTTCAAGGGATAGAAATTGATAAATGTATTATATACATAAAAAAGAATGTTGAATTAAAAATGCGTAGGAAGTACCAATATGAAAATATTATATCTGCAAATTAGTTTAGTGGTTATGATAATACACCTGCTGTTCTGCAATGGTTTTGGTTTAAAGAGAAAAAAAGAAATATAGACGAGTAAGCTTTTGATATCAGAAACAAAAAACCCGTACGAAATATTAACAAAATAAATGGGCTCGAATTATGATTGTTCCAAGCAGATATATTAAGGTTTCAAGGCGGGCGGTAAAACAGGTTGGGATTCCGGGAATGGCCCTGTTGAGTTGAAAGGAATTAATTCGTAGAGTAAGAGGGAGATCACGGGACCGAACCTCGACTTTATTGGTTCTTGTCATGGAATCAGACATTGCTGTTACTCCCGGTAAAGACATTTGTCAAATGTCAGTAGTTCACTCTATGGTTTTTCCTTCAATGCAGATAGAGATTTTTTTTCCTGTGGGGGAGTTATTTTTGAGGAATTGTTGCGCAGTAGGATGTATTTTATGTTTTTTTTTTTTAAAAAAACTCATTCCTCTGATTCATGCCAGCGTAAATCAATATAAGTAACTTTAGAATAAAATAAAATATTATGATAAATAATTGTTTACGTTAATCATCTACACAATGCATGTTATATTCATTAAAACTAATGCTGTTATATTCTATTTAGAAAATTGTCTTTATGAGCATAATATAATGAACAAATGATAAAAGTTGTAAAATGCTTTAGAAATTGGGTTTTCCGTCATTTAGTTTGCTTCAAGGATTATTTTGAAGAGTTAAATTAACCAGTATATTGCCAAAACATCACATTTGGTCATCTTTGGTTCACTTCATGAGATTTGACTCTTGAGATTGGGCAGTATGTCTTGTTGCTTCAACTAAACATCTTGATGCACCACACCCCTGAAGATGCTTCCAACAGTGGAAGCGAAACGTCGGACTTTAACCCCTTTGTGACGTGGAGTTCACCAGAAGACCAAGCTGTTTATTAAAAGTCTACTCGTGGAAGCCTACGCACCAGATTAGGCTTAGTTTAAATTATAATCTTATCCCTACCTAAATTTTATTTAAGAAATCCTAAGGCCAAAGGACGTTTTAGCAAACTTGCGTCGTAGAAGTTTTACTATCGTTTTAATAAAATGAGTGTTGCACAATTATAATTTTTTGATAAAATGTCAGAAAAAAGTTTTAGTCTGACTTCGGTCATTAAGCATTTACAAGTGCTTTCATCTAAAATTGTAATTTTATAATAAAAAAAGAATGTTTTATGAAAATCCATGGTAGGCATGTGTGTTTGGAAGGAGAGTGAAATAACGATGTTGCAGAGTTGATATGGTAAGAGAAGTGAGGGGAAAGTAATGTCGCACTGTTCTCATCTAAAGCCAAGTTTCCTAAGAGAAAGCGCTATTAAAGGCAGACCTGAGGGAATGATACTGCACGGGGCGTTATGAACGCAACATGTGCCTGACAGATATCATCCTCCCCTATATTAGAGTCAGTTTGCCTTTTGATTACTCAAGGTTTTGCTCGTTGTCTAAAAGGCAGGGCTGTGTTGTTCTGTAAGTGACAAGGGGATGTTGAAGAGCGATGCCTTCACGTCGAGCTGAGCTCAGCTTTTAAAGCTTCCCCCTCATCCTATCTCAAGTATCCTCGGTCCTTTTATTGGAGGAGCTTTGCCCCGAGTCCAAGGACTTAGTCCTCCAGTTTTGCACCCTCCCTCATCAATTCTAGCTTATCGCCCTTAGCTCCAGGGGGCGCGATGCGAGAACCTCCCATAAATCCGCTACAGATATTGCCTCTTTTTTTCTTTTTCCTCAACAGCCCATGCCATCTAGCGGAGAGAATCGCACCCATGATACGACTTTTTGTTTTAAAACCCTTCTCTTCTTATATGAAGCAGCAAAACTTGACTACAACTTTTAGTTTCATGTGTTACAAAATGTTACTTTTACAAACAATATTTATTATGAAAAAAAACAACAACATTTCATGGAATAATTCAGATAAAACATTCTTTAGTGTGGCACATAGCTTCCTCGCGTCCTATTTCGTAAAATTGAATGAGTTTATGCTTCTAAAACATATTATTATCAAATGTATTTATTTTCTAATTGCTTTGATTTTTACATGAGTTGAAGTATCAATATAGCAAAAATTAAAGAGCGCAGAAGGTTGAAATTAATCTGAGGTTATCTGCGGGCTCCTTTCGACGCACCATCAAAATTTCGTAAAAATCAGATAAGTACTTTTGAAGATATAGGTATAAATAAATGAAAGTTTATACGCATGTGGATGAGGATCAAATGGACGGATAAGGTAGAACCTTATATGGGACCAAAAAATGTGTTAATTATTATGAACTACCATAAAAATTTCAATCAAATCGGACGAGTAGTTTTTAAGATATTATTTCTTTGCAAACATTGAACGAAAGACCGAAAGACAGTCAGACACGGAACGAAAAATGTTCCCTAATGTCTGAATTTTTAAATTGGAGACCTAGCACTTTGTTGTTCTTCGGAATGATCATAATAGTTTCTGTTACGTTCGGTAAGATCGGAAGCAAAATTTTAAGATTATATAAATTGACAAAAATCTAAATTTATTATGTAACTAAACAGAGCAAATGAAGTTTAACAGTTTTTACATTTTAATACGTCGAATATATACTCCCCGTCAAAATTACCGCACCACTTTTATATTTTTATGCTTACACAAAAGCCGTTGAATTAGGATATTTTTTCTATAGTTTTCATCTCGGGTGGACCTATTCCGCCTCTGTTGATCATATCCACAATTTACAAGTGCTTTCATCTAAAATTGTAATTTTATAATAAAAAAAGAATGTTTTATGAAAATCCATGGTAGGCATGTGTGTTTGGAAGGAGAGTGAAATAACGATGTTGCAGAGTTGATATGGTAAGAGAAGTGAGGGGAAAGTAATGTCGCACTGTTCTCATCTAAAGCCAAGTTTCCTAAGAGAAAGCGCTATTAAAGGCAGACCTGAGGGAATGATACTGCACGGGGCGTTATGAACGCAACATGTGCCTGACAGATATCATCCTCCCCTATATTAGAGTCAGTTTGCCTTTTGATTACTCAAGGTTTTGCTCGTTGTCTAAAAGGCAGGGCTGTGTTGTTCTGTAAGTGACAAGGGGATGTTGAAGAGCGATGCCTTCACGTCGAGCTGAGCTCAGCTTTTAAAGCTTCCCCCTCATCCTATCTCAAGTATCCTCGGTCCTTTTATTGGAGGAGCTTTGCCCCGAGTCCAAGGACTTAGTCCTCCAGTTTTGCACCCTCCCTCATCAATTCTAGCTTATCGCCCTTAGCTCCAGGGGGCGCGATGCGAGAACCTCCCATAAATCCGCTACAGATATTGCCTCTTTTTTTCTTTTTCCTCAACAGCCCACGCCATCTAGCGGAGAGAATCGCACCCATGATACGACTTTTTGTTTTAAAACCCTTCTCTTCTTATATGAAGCAGCAAAACTTGACTACAACTTTTAGTTTCATGTGTTACAAAATGTTACTTTTACCAGACATTGCTGTTACTCCCGGTAAAGACATTTGTCANAATTTCAATCAAATCGGACGAGTAGTTTTTAAGATATTATTTCTTTGCAAACATTGAACGAAAGACCGAAAGACAGTCAGACACGGAACGAAAAATGTTCCCTAATGTCTGAATTTTTAAATTGGAGACCTAGCACTTTGTTGTTCTTCGGAATGATCATAATAGTTTCTGTTACGTTCGGTAAGATCGGAAGCAAAATTTTAAGATTATATAAATTGACAAAAATCTAAATTTATTATGTAACTAAACAGAGCAAATGAAGTTTAACAGTTTTTACATTTTAATACGTCGAATATATACTCCCCGTCAAAATTACCGCACCACTTTTATATTTTTATGCTTACACAAAAGCCGTTGAATTAGGATCTTTTTTCTACAGTTTTCATCTCGGGTGGACCTATTCCGCCTCTGTTGATCATATCCACACTCCTGGAACCACCGAAAAGCTCGGCTGATAGTAGTGAGATGCACTCCTAGTCGACAACCAACCTTTTGAGAAAAACTTTTCTTAACCCCTCACTACGGGTTTAATCGCTTTCTCCATAGTTAAATTTGGAGCTGTATTCATGTTGACACTTGCAAACAACTGTATTAATGTAAAAAAGATACGTAAAAGCTCTCAATTAATCACTGGCAAATAACATCGAATCATTAAATATAATTAATTGTAATGATTAAATATAATTAATGATGATGATTAAATACGATTGACGATGATGATTAAATATGTGATGATGAATGATGATGATGATTAATGACTTATTAAGCTTCAGTATAAATTAGAGATAGTCAAAACAGGGAAATATAAAGGTGGTGCGTTAATTTTGATGGGGAGTTTAAACCAGATCTCCTTTATAATATTGTTTTTAAAACCTTGAATCTATTTATCTCCAATAAAACCAATTTATCACGAGCTGAATCTATTTATTTCCATTTGATACACATTTATTTCATCCATTTAACCTGCATATTTTTCCTTTGGATTTGACATGAATCTATTTATCTGTTCTTGACACAGATATATTTCCTTTAAAGACTCATTTATCTATAGTTATCTGCTGCTGACGAGTATCCCATTCATCTGCATTTGGTACGCATCTGTATAAAAAAAACCCTACTTTATTTATCAGTAGGGTATTTCTTTACCCTATTTATTTAACTTTTTTTTTAAACAAAATGCATTTTGCTTCTATGTATACTAAATAAGTTATTTGATCGCGCGTAGATTCACTTGTTCACACTATTGAACAAAAGGGAAAAAATATTAAAGGTGGATCTTGGTAAGGAAGGTTGTATAGTTTCTCAGTATTTTCTGCTTTGTATTCTCTGCTACCATGGTGCTGCTACTATGGTGCTAAGGACACGGTTATAGGGCTATGATAGTGAAATATGCAAGGCTAAGGCGGTTCTATGTGAACATCCCTCCCCTCATGTATTCTTTGTTTTAGAACATAACATCATGTATAGAAAGGCTTGGCACAAGTACCCTACTTGTCTGAAAAGGCTTTATTTCGCCTCTATATACTTGAGCTTTTTTTCTTTGTTTTTACCTCAGCACCCTCATATTTACAAGGTACTTTCTCACGAGTCTATATCCTGATCGTACTTGACTTTTCATACTTGTTCCTTCCCTACACTAGTTTTCCTCATATCTGCAAGAATATAATCAGACAATATTTTAATTTTATAAGGCAGATCTGATAGCAAAATTTAGATAAAGAGGGTAATATCTTAAATAACTTTTTTTTGCGATTGAGTTGGCATTGCGCATTGTTAAGTGAGAAACATTATTTTCATTTATGCAAGAACTAAAAGAAATAGAGAAATATAAATGCATGCTTTGTCCACTAGAATAAAGAAATAATAGAAACCTTAATTCCTATGAAATTTAAAAGCCGTTCGAACCATTCGTTCAGAGTGTAATAATGAATAAGAAATAAAATAGTGATCCGTGACAACTCAGAAAAACTTTCTCATATACGAGTTCATAAAATTTTTTATTAAACATATTGCAATCTCAAATTAAGTAAGTCCGCCTATTTTTAATTAAAATGATGGATAAAAAAAACTTCTTAGTGAAAGTCAAAACCAACGAAGAAAGTACTTCATCAAGTTTTTGAAATATAGTGTTAGTAGGTAATTAGCTGTAATGTAGCCATTAATGTAGCACATAAATGACCGCCATTTTGAATTTTCTTAAAATTAGTGAGAATACAGGGATAGCACTATACCATCTTTACCAGAGATATGTCAAACATTAGTGCCAAATTTGGTCTAGAATCCAGTAAAAAAATAAACAGCCTATAAACAACATAATATAGACCACTAAAAAACATATTATAATACTTTGGATATTTGTGATTATATAAATTGACAAAAATCTAAATTTATTATGTAACTAAACAGAGCAAATGAAGTTTAACAGTTTTTACATTTTAATACGTCGAATATATACTCCCCGTCAAAATTACCGCACCAC